>OY856410.1:50479598-50672098 GCA_963693085.1 Alisma plantago-aquatica
ACCTTCTCTTGATGATGTTGCACCTCTTCGAGCAAATCACTTTTGTGATTTGTACTTTCACCGCTGGTAATAGAAAATGCAATTTTGGCTTACCTCTCTTTATCCCAATTCTACCATCTTACCGTTGAAAGAACATGTTCCAAATATCTCTTATCTGAACCCTTGTAACCTTCTTCCTAAATCTGGTAATCGCCCACCTCCAACACCTACACATCTCGTCCCTACTCCTATCTTAAAAGAAACTGGTTATCTATATTATTGTAGGATCATTTCATCGATTTCCTATAAACTCACAGATATCTACCATAAAATTCTAACTTCTTTTGAACTCTACAAGGCTTTACACCTAAATGTGGTCTAAAAGATACTGATGTTTGCATTTAGTTGGGTCTGAACTTAGTCAGAGAATGTGGGAGTGATGCTCTTCAAATTGCTAACTTTATTCCAAAATGCACATCTTTCAAACATGTTGAAAAAAACCCTATGGAGTTTTTCTTAATAAGAAAACTTGCTTGAAATATTTCAAAGTGTGGGAGTGTTTGGAAATATTCAAAACCCATGATAAAAAGGTAAAGAAAACTAGGAATACTAGGACCTAAAATTTTTGATATTGTTTTTATTGCATATGTAAAAAATAGTAATGCTAATAGATTTCTAGTAACTAAATACGTCACCCATAACATTAGAACCAAATCCGTTCTTCATATTATACTTGTAGATTCTATCTACTATAAGCCCATATTTCCTTTCAATGAAAAGGTTCCTAGATAGGTTAGTGAAGGTCCTTCTTCTCTAGTCCTCAAGAACCTATTTAAGATTTAACTTCATATGAAGTAAAACATGAACTCCTTGTTGATGAGCCTCCCAATGATCTAGGTAGGGATAAAAGGACTAAAGTTGACAAGAACTTTGGTCCCAAATTCTGCACCTTTTTTTGTAAAAGATCCCTATACCTATGAAGATGGCATGAAAATCATTTATTCTAGTTTTAGAAGGAAGTTGTTGATAATAAAATAGAATCCATTATGAGTAATCATACTTGGATCCTAACTGAGCTTCCACTAGGATGTAATTGGATCTTTAGGAAAATGATGAGGGTAGATGGTTCTATTGATAACTTTAGGGCCAGGCTAGTAGCCAAAGGCTTTAGTCAAAAGGAAGTATTGGTTCAATTTTGATGCTTATGCACATGTAAATAAAATCTCTTATTCATGTCATAGTTTATCTAAATGTGACCCATAATTTTAAATTCCATAAAATGGATGTCAAAACTTACTTCTAATTTGAACATCATGAAGAAGAAAATCGTATCGTTCAACTAGAAGATTTTATTGTACCTGGTAAAGAACATAAAGTTTGTAGGTTACTCAAGTCATAGAACAGACTTAAACAAGAACCTAAATGATGGAATTGTAAGTTTGTTATATTTGTTTTGTCTTCTACATTTATTGTGAAGGAATCTGATCATTGTATTTATTCCAAGATAGTTGGTTATACTTACATAATTGTATGCTTGCATGGTGATGATATTCACTATTTGACCCAATTATGAAATTATCAATGAAATTGAATCTTTTCTTGATATAAATTTTGACATTAAAGATTTACAAATTCTTGAAGTAATACTTGGTATAAAATTGTGTAGATCTACCACTAGTTTTGTACTTAATCAATCTCTTATATTGATAAAATCTTAAATCACTAGGACATTTTTATCTCTGGTGTCACTTATCTTAACGTCGACTTCTATAGAAAACAGACATTGTAATCTTATATTTTCAGTTTATATAAAAAAAGTCACCACCAGTCAAGTGTTGCCGATTAAGAAAAAACATGGTTACTTTTTTTACTATAAGGTCAGTTTCTATGTGAAGAACCGACGTCTAAGATAGCCTGTGAAATTCAATTTTTTAGTGGAAAATTTATATATATGCCTATTACGTCAGTTGTAGAAAACCACCGACAATGCCCTTCCCATGATATAAATTTTGCCTTCAAAAACCTCTATTGTTGGTTCCCACCATAGAAAATGGTCACGTAGGTAAAGGACATTGTATAAGGTTTTGTCTCCAAAAATCCTTTGTCGTCATTTGTTAACTAAAAGAACTGAAACTAAAAGGTTCCCGTCACGTGACACATATCCCCCCCTAAATTGGTTGATGATGCAAGATGCTTGGTGGGAAACTGACACCTAAACTCTTAGTGAAGTTGGTATTTTTTAGGGATAAGTACATGTGTCGTCGGTTTTGTGGTCCACAACCAACGATGGAGTTTGACTTATGGAGTCAGTTATTTACCGCCAACCAACAACACGAGGCTTAGCGAGATTGAGGTTTTTTATTAGGGATATGTACATGAGCCATCTATTATTTGGTGAGAAATTAACGACATATGTTGATCAATGGCATCATTTCTTTAGGTATATCGATGAAGGAAGTCATAGGTGTGGGAAGTGTTTTTTTCTTCAAGACAAATAGATGAATTCATGGTATTAAGACTCTTCTATTAGTACATATTAATCGTATTGACTAATCATATAAATTAAATGTATTACATAATTAACATATGATTTAGATTAATCAACCTTTACACATTGTTTAAAAAGAAAGTCGTGCAAAGAATGTGCACAACTATAGGGAAATATGGAATCAGATAGGAAAGAGAAACAAAAATTGTATTGATATATTTTTCATTAACCAACGTATTGCGTCAATAACTAGGTAATGGAAAGGATGGTTTTATGAAGATATACCTGCTCCTGGAGAAAGTTCAACAACAATCCTCTACAATGTAAATGTGTACTCTATCTTTGTTGGCGTCTGTGCAGCTCCTAGTTGTATTTGGACTCATTTGACTACTCCTCTACAGACAATAGACTTGAACGTCGTCATCTACAACAACTCCTCTCATCACAGACTGTTGGATGACGTCGTCTTCCTTAGCAATGTGAAAAGGGCACCTCACCTCTAGAGAAGTCCACATGTACCAACTAGAACTCTTGTCTTCGTACTAGAATGGATAGGAGGAGTTGTCCTTCTCATTGGTATACTAGTTGCTAACCCACTCTCCCACAACAATGATCCTCAGTTGTTTCTCTCCCTTGCCATCCCTCCCTAGTCAGGTAGGACTTGCTTGGGCTCTCTTGGTTACCACAAGAGAGAGGACAATAATTGTTAGAGCAACTGATTCTTAGTTGTTTGTGTTGTATTTTGGGAATCCCCCGATACCCCTCAGTTTATAGGCGGGGTTAAGGCCAAGGTTCCCAGTCTATGCGGGAGTAGAAGGGACAGAAAGATATCAAATTTTTACAACAATTCTAGAAATTTACAACCTACAGAAACTAAAATGATTGTCTAGAAAACCATATTGTCATCTGGCATGTGATACGGTCATTTTGCAATTTTCCAGTTTTGTACATATTTCGGCAATTCAATTCCAATTAATGCATAATATGATGTCAACACCAATCTTTGATGCAAATGAGTTGCACCACCAAACTGACTGTTCAGTGCAGATGAGACGGTCGTCTCACACCATGCAAAATGATCATCTCGCACAAGTGAGACAGTAATCACACAGTCGGGGTCAGGATGAATTCCAGCCAATGTATAATATAATCATTCTAACACTCAAAACAACAGTCTCAACACTTGAACTGGTCGTTTGGTAGTGTAGTCAGGTGATTTGTTTCACGAATTGATTACCTAAATACTTTAGTAATCAATCCAATCATCATTCAAGATCAAAGTCCTCTTCTAGACGAGTTCCTATGTGTGTGACCCTATAGGTCCCATATTACATTGGCGGTGAATGTTCATAAAAATGTATGACATCACAAGGAATGAGTGGTGCCTAGTCATAAATCATTGCTACCCAAGTAAATGGAAAGTTTGAGAACAACTTCAACCTACAATATATGTATGGTGTTACAATGTTTGTGAAGTTCCTTTGTCACTGATATCCAGATTAAATTCAAGGCATGGATTTGTCATCGTCTTCAAGATTCAATCTATGTTTCTTTCTATAGCAGATTATATGAGATATGTGTAAGCTCGATATCATATATTGACTCATACGTACATGGCCATATATTTCTCAGTCTTGCTAACTCAAGTGCCCTTGGATATCATAATCCTATAGGAGGGACAAATCCCATCTCTATCACTCACAGTCAGTCCCAAGGTATGACACTCACCCAATCATCACCTTTATAACAACCCATGATTTAGGATTATGTCTGATGATGTCAAAGTGTACCGAACGACATGTGATGAGTGTAATGATTTTAGGTCTAAGAATCACAAACACCACCATCACTATGAGAGTTGACTATGACTACCATTGTACTGGTTTTCATGAGTTAGTCTCATGGTTGGATTGTTTGATACACTGTTCTCTAACATGTATTTGTGTTCTTGGTTTCATATCTGCATACCATGACTAATGAGATTTTGTCATCAACCAACTCACATTTTGATATCATTTGTTATTGTTGTCTATTTACCTTCCATAATAACAACCGATCAGGGACATAACAAGAATGAATATACTCTTAACATCTGTATGATCTCATTGTTCAAGTCCTAAACTTGAAGCCATACATCATTGAGTAATATCATTCTCTAGACATTTATTATGTTACTCAATTATCTCAAAAACTGAATAAACATAATAAATTAGAAGCTTTCCTTTTTTATTAATCAAATCATTTAGAAATTATTTCATTACATTCTGGGAACACATTCCAATAGAATCCCACTTGCACCTATAACCAATCACCCATGAATTTTATTCTGAGTGACCTAACATGGCCATCATGCTATTTCTGCAAAAGTTCCTTTATGAAGGGGCCAACAACATTCTTCTCAGTTGGTACTCTACAAATATTTACATCTCCTCATTGTACAATCTCTCATATGAGATGATACTACCATTGTATATGCTTTGAGCATTGATGTGATCTGCATTCCTTAGCTTGTTCAATAGCTCCATTGTTGTCACAATATAGCTCAATTGTGTCGTTGATTCTTGGAACAACCCCAAATTTAGAAATGAACTTCTTGATCCATACAACCTCCTTTGTTTCATTCGATGTAGCTATATACTTGGCCTCTATTGTAGAATCCACAATTGTCTCTTTCTTGGAACTCTTCCATCTTACTACTATATTCTTTAGGAAAAACACAAATCCTGATTCCGATTTATAATCATCTTTGTTAGTCTGGGAGCTTGCATACCACCAAATCTTCATCTCCACCATACTTAAAGAACTAATCCTTAGTCCTTCTTAAGTCCTTGAGGATATTCTTTATAGCTCTCCAGTGAACATCACCTGGATCTGACTGATATCTTTTCATCATGCTCAGGGCATTCAAGACATCTGGATGGGTGCACAATATCACATATGATGGACCCAATTGCCGACTCATATGGAATCATACTCATGCACTCCCTTTCTCCACAAGAATGGGGACATTGAACTTAGAGATGGTAACTCCATGTGGCATGGGAAGGTTTCCTCTCATTGAGTTGTGCATGTTGAACTGCTTACACACTTTGTCAATGTATGCGCTCTAAGTTTGTCTAAGAAGCCTTCTTGATCTATCTCTATAGTTCTTTATCCCCAAACTGTAGGATGCTTCTCCCAAGTCTTTCATAGAGAATGTAATTCCAAGCCATGTCTTTACCTTATGTAAAGTAGGGATTGTCATTCCCCATCAATAGTATGTCATCGATATACAGTATGAGGAATACTACCATGCTCCCACTAACCTTCTTATACACACAAGGTTCAACTTGATTTTCAACAGATCCAAACTCTTTGACAGTTTCATTAAAATGAAGAGTCCAGATCAAAGATGCTTATGTCAATCCATAGATTGACCTTTGTAGCTTGCAGACTCTATTTGCATCCTTCAATTGATAAAACCCTCAGGTTGTTTCATATACACATCCTCAAGAAGATTTTCATTAAGGAATGCAGTTTTAACATCCATCTACCAAAACTCATAGTCATGATAAGTTGTAATAGAAAGCATGATCCTGATGGACTTAAACATGGCCACTAGAGAAAAGGTTCATCATAGTCAACACCTTAAACTTGTATGAAACCCTTTTCTACCAATATGCCCTTATAGGTTTGTACTTTACCATCCTTATTTGTTTTCTTCTTAAAGACCCACTTGCACCCCATCGGTTTTACCCCTTCAAGTGGTTCTACCAAGGTCCATACCTTTTTGGCATACATGGATTCCATCTTATATCTCATGGCCTCAAGTCATTTCTTAGACTCTACTCCCTTAATAGCTTCTAGATAGGTTGTTGGATCATAATCTATGATCAACTGTGACAAAGTGGATTTTAGCATAAGAATAAATTCATTAACCTTTTGACCTCTTTATACTCATTCTTGGTCCCAAATAATTTTTCTTGTCTTCCTAATCGTTGTTGAGACTCAAATTCGAAATATGGTGATCAATGTCAACTTTACACACATTATAACACCACAAATTTGATTAATTCATCACTTTGTCCAAAGAAGAAAATTGGTCAATCAAACTTCATATTTTTGTTCTCAAACATTTTCTAAATATTCTCAATATATTTTTGAAGCTATGATCCAAAAATCATCTCATTTGGACATTCCTACAATTTACTATGATTTCTTGAAGTTAATATGTTGAAAACCCTTTTATTTGCCTTTTATTTGCTCCCTTTTTGACTTGTCCTAGTCAGCGATCCATGGCAAGGGATCGAGGGAGAGCCTCATCCCTTGGATCACCTTCCCATGGATTAGGGTGGGATCTAGTGGCCATTTGATCATATTCTACCTCCGTAATCAGTGGGGAAGAGTAATTGAGGGCACGAAAGTGAGATCTCCCGCCTACGACCCAATTTCAAAAATCTAATCGAGTAGAAACAATTTCATGGTGAATTTGAACCCATCAAACCCTAGTTTGAACATCTTTCATGCTCTATCCAGCCACCAAAATGAGCTCTTTGCTCTCCCCTCACACTCCGGCAGCCATGGTCATTTTCAAATCTCGATCTAGCCTAACCCTAACCTCCAAACCTATACAAGCACCCCCAAAGGTCTGTATGCTTCCCTCCATCAGTATAATAGTGCAATCATGACCTTCCCCACCTCTAGTAACCCCCATTTCCCCTTCCTCTCTGTGTGGCACCACTTCCTTCTATTTTTGGCATCTTGCCCTCGAGCCTCCTGCCTAGAATCCAAAGCCCCCACCCTCTTCATGAGGTCTCGGCGGAACTGAACATCACCTTCTCCTGATGTGTTGATGTCTCCTGTCCTGATCCACCCACACGTTGGTGAGCCTCCCTCCACCTAGTTCCCAAGCTCATGAGGAGGTGTTGTGAGGAAGAGAGGTCCCAGACTAGCCAATCTAGGAAGGGGAGCCCCGGTCCAATACTTAGTTGAATCGAGGTCTGAACCAAGAAATCAAGTTTGAACCAGCCAATCAAAGGTTCAAACCAGACTCTAGACCAGTGAGCCTCATGGCACGATCTAGGCTGTCCAATTGACATCCAATGATCATCTTTTTTTTGTAAATTAAGATATTTTGCTCATCTTTGATAAATAATCATTTGAAAACTCAGATCTTGATTAAATCATAGAAATTGCATCATAGCTCCAAATATATCGAAATTATAGTCCATTATCATCAGAAAAATTATCCTAATCTAGTATAAATGGTTTCAAAACCTATTTCATATCCATGTTATCTATTTTGGTATAAGTATATTTGAATAGCTTTCTTGAGTATAAATTAGACATTCACTAATACAGAAATAGCTTATAACGTCACATTTAGAGACGTCGGTTATTACTGAAAATCAACGCCTAAACCCTACAACGTCAGCTAATTACAGAGACTGACATCTATATTTGAAGACCTTCTAGACACGAGTACCACTTTTTATTTAGCGTCAGCTCCCTAACATGAACCGACGCCTAAAATAGCCTGCCAAATCCAATTTTGCGAGCGAAAAAAAATTACCCCTAAAGTTTCACATACGGCATCGGTTTTTTACCTAATAACTGTCGCCTAATGATAAAAAAAATTACCACCAAAGGTCATCGGTTTTTTTGAAAAACCCGACGCTGATAAGGTTTCGCGCGCCGTCCTCACGAATATTTTTAGGGTTAAGATTGTCCAATGGACGTCGGTTTTTTCTAAAAACCGACGATGATGGATATTAGGTATTGGTGTCATAGATAACCGACGCCTTTGTTAACTTAATAACCCCCGAGAGAAACAAACTTGATCCCCATTCTTTGTTACATCGCAAAATTAGCCCCCATTGTTCCCCTCTTGACGCCGTCGGAGCTCCTGTGGTCGACGTCGCTGCCGCCGCTAAAGCTCCTATGGTCAAAATTAGCCCCAAAGCTCCTGTGGTCGACGCCACCACTGCCACCGAAGCTCCTGTTCTCTCTTCTTCCTCCCGCACGGCCATGATCAAGTCGATGTCCCCTGCTCTCTTCTTCCTCCTGCATGGTCGTGGTCAAGCCACCACCACATGATCAAGCTTCCTGATCAAGCCACCTCCCCTGCTCCTCACACTGTCAGAGCTCGAGCCTGAGGTCACCAGAGGAGTTGTTGCATATCACTTCTGTAGGAACTCAGTACTGCCTACTTGGAGGCCAATAGAACCAATATTTGACAGAAAAAATTACATCAGCCTAGAATTATATTTTCGGTCCTACTGAGAGGTTGCTCAGTGCACCGACTCACTCAGATCCAACTTTGAGAATCAACATAGCTTGGTACCACCGGCACAAAACGTTAGTGGCACCAATAGAAAACATTAGAGGTGCACAAAATTACATGTTGGTACCACCGACATAGCATTAGTGGAACTGACTTAGAAGACCATAATTCATGAAACTGACATCAATGATCGATATCTTCAACATATTGTGGTTTGTGGCACCGATCTAGGCACACATTATAGAATTTGGTACCACCGACTTTTGTCAATACTACTGACATGGAAGGATTCGCAGCTAGGTACATCAACGGCTTAGGGATGTATGTATCAACATATAGGGATAGAATATTGAGCTAGTGGCACTGATAGAATGATACAAGATTATTTGACAGTCATATAAGAGGAGTCAATGTGTGCTATACATTTACACCCAAAGCACTGCCCTTGTAATAGAGTAGGATCCAGAAGATCCCATGACTTGTAAAGCTCCCTGATGTCCCCATGTATAAACCAAACTCCCTTCATTGACCTCCTTTCTCATTCTTGTAACCATGGCTTCAAGGAGGCAAGCGTTATCAGTTGGTGCATCCCAGTAGATGGTGTTGAAGCCAACAAGAATGGCTTTTTCTAGACGAAGATCAGAAGAAACCCTTCGATGCCATGATGTAGAGGGAGATCATACCGATGTGATATGGTGACCACACATTCCTCAATGACACTGGCATCACTGACAGACTGTGCCAAGTCTGCACCACACATGGCATAGGGGATGATCACATCTTCTTTGATGATTGGCCAACAACCTAGAGATAGCTTGGAAGTTTCTCACAACTTTGGAGATTTGTTGCACCCCCGAGCATGGGGAAGGTTATCGGTCAGGATGGGTCAAGTTCTAGTTGTACAACATCAGCCACTATCTTATTTTCATTGACTTCAACTTCATATAGTGCCAAACAATGGATGGATCACGCTTCATACCAGGAGATTTCGACTACACCATGGCTTTTTCATAGATGACAACCCTTCCTCAAGGGTTTACCGTCAACTAGAACTTGTTGTTAGTGATGGATAATGAACACCCATTTTCCTAGTCCTGTATTATTACCCCTTTGCCCAAATTCTCCTATTGGTAGATAGATCGATTGTGAGGTCGTAAGTGATATGTGAGGATGTGTTAGTCAAATTGGATAGATTCATTTATCATATTGATTTTGTTTTCATGGATATGAATGAGATGTAGGGATCCAAGATGTTGTTAGGAAGGTTGTTCCAAGCTACGTCTGATTCGATCATTGTTATGTATAGAGGCTACTTGACACTCGGGAGTAGATGATGATAGTGTTGACTAAATTGAACATGAGCTTGTCTTCTCTTTTGATGATAACAAACATTTCTCATTTGGGGATTTAATATGCTACTCAAGTGTTTCAGGAATAAAACACATCTTGGAAAAATTAAGATTGGAAAACCAAATGATTAAATTATTTTTCATATGTGTTTATTTTTACAAGTGTATATTTTTAGAACTCATGTAAAATTAAGCTTCAGACCAAGTCCACCTATCCCAAAATATTTCATCTACCAATACTAAGTGTCTTGGATAGGTAGGTCACATTAGAATATATAGAATTTACACATATTTTACTATTTTTTTATTGAAGAACATTTTGGACAGAGACATTTCCAGTCATAAAACTTGTCGACTAAGAAACATTATGGAATGATAATTAATTAACATTCAAACTAGCCATTACAAGTTAATTAACATTCAAACTAGCTATTGCAACTTATGTTACCTTTACCAAACAACTAGTTGACCATCCAAAACTATCTAGACACTCCCTAAGTTTTTCTAGCCACTTGTAAACCATTCCTATAAATAGTAGTGGTCTTAGGACACTTAGATACATATTTTGAGAAACACTTGCATACATTACATTTTGAGAAATAAGTGTTGTAGCATCCCACATGTAAATGATCAACAACAATCCTTTCGTGTCCTTTTTGTATCTTAGCCTACCACCGCTCAAACTTGATACATCCTTTGTAGTTTGGTCCATAAGCTTGATTCATAAGGACATTGTGGATCTTACTTGGTGTACACTTTTCTCCCATCTTATTTCTAATATTTGTAAATGTTGTTGAACTACTTATACTAGAGAAAGTTATCCAAGATCCCACAAGAGAAGGTATTCTTCCTTTGGCCATTAAAGAATAGGTGGCATCAGGTTCTCTTCCTAGTCCGTCAGTGTTTTTGGAGTCTGCAAAAAAAGAGGTGACATATAGTTCTCTTCCTAGTCTAGAGGTACTTTGGGAGTCCAAAAAAGAAGAGGTGTCATTTGGTTCTCTTCTTCGTCCGACGGTGCTTTGGGAGTCTACAAAAGAATATGTTTGGTTGGTGCTCTTTTGTGGCCGGTAAAGAAGAGGGTTTAGTTGCAACAACTATTTTGTAATTTGTCATAATAGATAAATTAATAAAATTATTTGTTGCAAATCCTAGTTGGCAAAAACTAGGTAGTGGACTAACTTCATAGAAGGAATCACTCTAAATATTGTTTCATTTTTTGTTGTTTTCTTATCTCTTTTATTTGTTAAAGTATTTTATAAAGATCTATTCACCCCCCCTCTAGATCTTTTCATTTGGTATTAGAGAAGGACTTCAAGGATCCTTAATTGATCTTAAAGATGGGGTATAACAGAATGTGGAAACTTGAGGTTTATTGTTAGTGTTTTGAATGTGGAAAGAGAGGCCATTTGACTTTTGAATGTCTAAAGATCAAGAAAGGTAAGAAGTCCTACGAAGTAGCATGGGAGCAATCAAGTGATCATAGTAAAAGAAGATAAGAGGAGAAGGTAGAATGTCTCATGGCAGTAACGAATGAAAAGGTATTTTTGATTTATCTTAAGAAGAATTAGTTAATAGTCTTTAGGAACTTCTTCATAAATATATGATTACAAAAGACAGATGAAGAAACTTGCTAAAATTATTGAAGTTTGTAACAAATGAAAAGGTATTTTTGATTTATCTTAAGAAGAACTAGTTAATAGTCTTTAGGAACTTCTTCATAAATATATGATTACAAAAGACAGAAGAAGAAACTTGCTAAAATTATTGATAAACTTCATGTTAATCTGGATAATCTTATCTCTAAAAATGATACTCCAAAATATTCAAATAATGCACTAATATAATATGTTGAATGTTATAAGAGTAAAATGCTTGCTCTTGAAAATAGCAAGAATATGCTCTCTTAAGAAAAGGTTGATATTATTGCTAAACTAAATGATCATCAACCTCAATGTATTTTATGCAATCATCCTAATTATGCTGATTTGATAAAATAAATAGATAATTTACTTTCAAAATTTGTTCAAATAAATTTAGATGTAACTAAAAAGGTTGGTGAAAATTTTGAACTACAAAAACAAGTTTCGAGATTAATGCAAGGGAACAAAAGTCTTAATGACATCTTAGTTAATACTTCTAAACAAATAGGAAGAAGAGGCTTATTATATGTGCCAAAAAATCAATCCTTACATATGCCTAGAACTAAAACAACATATATTCCCAAGACTAATATTGTATATATGCCTAAAAATAATGTTGTAGAAAAGAGAAATGAGATATATTGTATCTTATGTCATTATTGTCAACTTCTTTTCCATTTCTCCTTTCCATGTGAATATTGAAAAAAAAGAGCAATTAAAATGGTTTGGGTCTGTAAAATCCCAACTTAGAATGAAAAGTGGAACATGTTGAGATTTGACCTATCTTAATTTGATAAAAATATATATGTCTTATCTCAACCTAATTTTGAGTCTAATTTGCTTATCTTTAATAAATATTCATTTGCAACTTTTTGATAAAACAATGATTTGTTTTTGCATATCTTTTGTAACATCATTGCCTTCAATCCCGATTAGAATTAAACATCTTGATAGATTTATATTTTTCCACTTTACAATTATAAATTTCTTTATATATTGTTGTTCCATAGATGGAAACAAAATGCATATTTTATTGTGCAAGAAAAGCATCGAGGAATAATTCTGTGGAGATGCCCAAGTCTCAACAAACTTTACTTGGAACCATGGTGTTGTTTGAAAATTGACAACATCTCATTTTATGTTCCTTTCATTTTGCTCTGATTGGCCACCAATGTAAATTTCATCGCTTTTCTTTTTAGTTATGGTCAACTAACAAAATTTGATCATCTTTCATAAGATGGGATTCTTTTTCATTTGGTACACTTTAAATGATGCATGAAATTATTCAACAACATGTTCGCAATTGCTAAATTGCCATAATGAAATATTAATTCTTTTCTATGAACGTTTTTGAAATTGGTCAAAATAGCATGGTCAAAGTTTACAATTTCTATTGCAGTCAATTGTTGAATTAAAAAATATATTTATATGTTCCATATAACATAAAATATTGCTTTCATAACTTATCTCATAATCCTTTTTTTTACATAGTCAAGCAAAACATATTGAAGTAAGACATCATTTTCTTCATGATCCTATAGCTAAAAGTGACACATGTTTCCACCGTGATCAATCAATACACATTTTCTTAAAAATAAATTAAATCATGTGTTAAATTCTAACAAAATTTCATATATGATCCATATGCAATTTTGCAACCACATACAATGTATCTAAAATATTAGTTCCTTTAATATACTGGACAAAACAATGTTTATTTCATATGCATATTCATTTCTATTAAAGATGTGCATTTTTACCATTGTAACATTGGTTGGCCCTATTATAGAATGAATCAAATGATTATTTTGACTCCCTATATAATGCTAAAGCTTCTTGTGGATAAATTTGATATTTGCATCTTTCACCATAATTTTTGAATATATTTTTAGAAGAAGCATTATATTTAAATGTTGTATATTTTTGTGAGAGTAATGATTATCATCCCAACATTTTTTCTAGATGACAAACTATGCGAAATAAGTTTTAAAAGAAAATTTTATAAAGTCTTGAGTTTTTTGTTTTCATTCTCTTTCCTTCTCGTAAGTTTTCTTTGGTCAAAGCAGTTTTGGTAGGTACCAAAATGCATTTTTCAAATTTATTGATAAGTTCAAGGAATTTCCATCATTCAAATTGATAAATTCAAGTCATTGCCAAAATTTCATATTGTAAGTTTTTCCATGTGGTCTATTCATATTCCGCTTAAAATTGTTGCACTTTCCATGATCTCCAAACAATGTATACTTGTTGATTTATTTTCTTTTATTACCAAAACTACTTTGATAGGAATATAATTTAATAGACACATACAAATACATGTTGTGGTGCTTACAAACCAAAACATATTTATTAAGCTTGTGTATTTAAAGGAAAGTGATTTTTTCAAAAAAAACATTGATATTAAAAGAAAATTCTTATTTTTTAAAGTGCCTTGATGCTTGACAAAAAAAAATATTAGGAAGTGTTTAGATAAACTTCCAAATAATAGAAATATGTTGAATAACTTGTAACATTCTCATGTTGGTACTCATGAACTTGGCTATATTCTTTAACATGATCTTATGCATTAGTCATGAAACATGTTCTTCTTATAAAAAAATATTCATATATTATGCATTCTGATGTTATAGCAAATGATTTGGGTACCATAACTTTTCTGTAGATAAGAAGTAAAAAGATCATGAGCCTTATTTTCAAATTATTTCTTTGATTTTAATATGTTCCATCGCATTTATGGTTTAATTTTTATATCTAAACATGGACATCATATTTAATGGAAGTATCTCATTAAGAGGGAGTCATCTTATCTTTATACTTTCTACCTTTTGAGATAACATGGAGAACAAATAATTCAAAAAAATCTCTCATTTATGTTTAACAAAATTTATTTGAATATTTTAAAACTTGGTTTTTAGATTCAAATCTTTACATGATTTCTTGGTTTCTATATCTCACATAAATGATTTATCATGAAGTTTTGATCTTAATTGGCTATTTTTCAGTGAATTGTTTTTCTTATCTTTGAGCTTTTTTTTACTTGGTATGGGATTAGGGGGAGCTCAAAATCTCTTAATTTAACTTGAATATCTTTTTTCTCTTAATAGATTCTATATATGAGTATGGACTTAACATCCCTTATATTTGGTCTAGAGATACTTTTGTTGACCTCATTTTATGGTGCTTCATGGCTTCTCTAAAACCAATATGGGCTTCACATCCCATATTTGAACATGAGCTTGTCTTATCTTTTGATGACGAAAAACATTTCTTTTTTTTGGATTCAATGTGCTAGTCAAGTGTTTCAGGAATCAAACACACCTTGGAAAAATCAAGAATGGAAAATCAAATGATTAAATTATTTTTCATATGTGTTTATTTTTATAAGTGTATATTTTTAGAACTCATGTAAAATCATGTTTTGGACCAAGTGCACCTAACCCAAAATCTTTCATATGTCAATACTAAGTGTCTTGGATAGGCATGTCACGTTACAAAAATCTTTAGATAGGATTTACAAATGTTTACACATATTTCATAATTTTTTAGTTGAAGAACATTGTCGATCAAGATATTTTTCATCGACAAACTTGTCGACTGAGAAACATTCTATAATGATAATAAATTAACATTCAAACTAGCCTCTACAACTTAATTAACATTTAAACTAGTTGTTGCAACTCAACTAACATTCAAACTAGCCATTACAACTTAATTAACTTCTACCAAATTTCAACCATCCAGAATTCTCTGGACACTCCCTAAGTTTTCCTATCCGCTTGTAAACCATTCCTATAAATAGTAGTGGTCTTAGGAGAATTAGATACTTATTTTGAGCTACAGTTGCATACTTGAATATATTACATCTTGATCATATATATGCAATATGTAATATACTTTCATACATTACATCTTGCATATATAACATACCACTTGTAAATTATTTACAGCAATCTTTTTGTGTCCATGCCTTATCTTAGCCTACCACCACTCAAACTCAACACATCCTTTATGTTTTGGTCCATAAGCTTGATTCATAAGGACATTGTGGAGCTTATTGATGCAACACTATTTTAGGGCTCCATCTTGTGTCATTTTGTATCTCAATCACATCTCAACACAGTATAATGCAAGTTAAATCCCCCAATATGTATATTATTTTCAAATGCACTTATGGACATTCTTTGTGTACTTTTCAAGTACTTGGACCATGCTTTGGATGGAGGAGAGAGAAGTAAGGAGTTCTATGGTTCCTCTACCCATGGAGGGGTCCAAAGAAGACCCCAAAGATCCCTCAACCTACCCCTAATGGTCAAGGGTCGACATCAAGCACAAAAGTCCATTGATCATGAAGTTTCAAAGTTAACTTGTCACTGAAGACCCCTGTACGGTCGTGGTACCAAGGAACGTCCGTGTTGGACAAAGTTATGGTTACATAGTCAACATCAAAATTGGAAAGCTACAACAACATTGCCTCCACGATCGTGCTACGCAGCACAGCCATGCTACGAAGCCTTCAAAATGGTCATGCCAGCAAGTCTGACTGTGCTGCCAATGATGAGAGCAGGCATGCTAGCTAGAACGACCTACATTTAACCTCAACCACCATGGCCATGCTACCTAGCACATCCATTCAACCTAGCCCTCACTACGGTCGTGCTTCCCAGAATGGCTGTGCTACCAGCCTTAATTTCACCACCTTCACTCTTACATTTTCCATTTTTCACCATGGTCGTTCCAACCCTCAACCACCATGGCCATTCTGCCCAGAACGGCCGTGCTACCATCCTAAACCTAGATTTTTCTGCACTATTTTTTCAACTATACCCCTACTTACCCTAGTGCTTCCATCACCACCTATATATACATAGGTGGTGCCCACACCACTAGGTTACTTGCAATTACTCCCCTGTACCTACTCTAGAGCATTCATAACCACCTCCCTTGCATTCAAGTCATCCACCCACCATTTCCACCTTATTTTCACCATAGAAACCTAGTTTTGTAGATTTTATACCATAATCCCCTACATTTCCATGATCTTCACCCACCTTGGAGGTGGGAGGTCTTTCTACAACATCTAGGAGGTGAAGAAGAAGAAGCTACTACAAGCTCCATGGATTCCTATCCCTTTTTTCTCATTTCTTTTATCTTTTGTATGAGCAAGTCTAGCTAAGCCCCTAGTGGTGAGATGTTTGGGGTTAAAATGTGACTTTGATACCACCTTTGAGGAGGGAGGTCATTCTACAACATCTAGGAGGTGAAGAAGAAGAATCTACTACGAGCTCCATGGATTCTTATCCCTTTTTTTGCATTTCATTTCTCTTTTGTATGAGCATGTCTATCGAAGCCCCTAGTGGTGGGTTGTTTGGGGTTAAAATGTGACTTTGATACCATGTTGTGGTAATATAACTTGTATTGAAATAGTTTCATTCTATGATGATTTCCTCCTGCTTCTATCTCATTTCCTATTATCTTGTGTGTGGCTTGTGCTTTTAAACATAGATTGCTAGTTTTATGATGCTTGATGACAGCTTCTAGGAGAAAATGGAATGTATGTGGCAATCTTAGGAATGGCTCCTAGGTCCAATTAGTGTCTCTCTAGCTATCCCCCTTTGTTCCTCCATACATATCGCCTCCTCTACAAGTAGGTGTGAGATCTAAGTAGCTAGTGTAAGAGTGATTAGTGTAATTGCCTAGAGTTTCCTAAAGGCTAGATCGGAAGTAACATCAGGAAAAACACCCTCATATCTACCCTCATTCCTACCCTTGGCTCTCAATTTCCCTAATACCACTTACCCTAGAAACCTAGACTTTCCAAGTCCTATTAGAATTACACCTAGCCCTAGTTCTCCGACTAGTAGCATAGGTATATTCCAATAGCACTTGCCTTGTTCTTTGGTTTGGTAATATGGATAGATATATGATAATTGCCTGCTAATGACTACCTTCCCCCAACTAATATCAAGTTCCATTCCCAAACGGCCCACCTATCCAACTTATTGCTTAAAATCCACACTTTCCTTCTTAGCTTGTTAATGCAAGCTTAGTCAATTGCCTTTGTTAATTATTAACTAATTGTTTAGATCTTGATAGTTAGAGATCCTTTGAGATTGCTTGTGTTAATTTAGCTAGCTAGTGATAACTTAGGCTCATGCTTGTCTTATTGCTTAGCTTGCATCTTAGTTGATAATTTGACTTTCTAGTGTAGTGTAACTCCTTGCTCTAGTTTAGTTGCTTGATTTGCCTTATTCTTAGTCTTAATTTGTTAAGGGTAATCTAGGGTTTTTGTTAATCTAATTTCTACCTTGTTGTTTCTTGCTTGCCCATTTCAGTGTACTCAAACAAAACCAACTTTAAGCCCTCAAACTTTACTCTCTTCTTTAGGAAAATACCTAACATTGACCCACCTCTAGTGCCCCCTCTTTCCCTGAGGATCGGCCGTAATCTTGCCTATACTATAACACAACCCCATGCACTTGCGGGTATGTATGATTAGTTGATCATGTGTGTTGGACTAGGTCCATATACAAATTTTGAGAGATCTGTGTGTTTTCCCTTAGAGTTGCATCTAGTCACCATCTAGTTGGCTAGTGTGTGGACTTGAGAAGATCGCAGTGATAGGAACCTATGTTGATACCGTGATAGGACCCCGGGTTGATACCATGACACTGAGATATGATAATGTGATTCCATTGATACAACTTAATGATACTCTTGACTTGAGTCAGTTGGGAGCACAACTCCCTCCATTCCCAGATGAACTTGAAGAGCCATCCACCGAAAGAATGAAGAAGAAGCACATCGAGGACATCATGGAGACCTTCAAGCAGGTCAAGATCAACATTCCCTTGCTTGATGTGATCAAGAAAATTATATCTTATGCTATGTTCTTAAAAGACTTGTACACATTTAAGAGGAAGGCAATAGGAAGGACGCAGAGGAAAGCCAAGCTCACTAAGCAAGTGAGCTCAATTTTGCAACACAACATACCAAGAAAGAGGAAAGATCTTGGTGCTCCCATCATCCCATGCTACATTGGAGCACATCGCATAGATCAAGATCTTCTTGACTTGGGTTCTAGCATAAATTTGATTCCATATTATGTGTTTGGTGAATTGCAAATGGGACAACTGGGTCCCGCTCACTGTACTTTGCAATTGGCCAATAGATCTGTGAAAATGCCTAGAGGCCATGTTGATGATGTGTTGGTTAGACTTGATGATGAGACCTCTTCATTCTTCCCTGCTGATTTCATTATTTTGGACATGGAAAAAGACTCTAGGAAAGTGCCTATTTGCTTGGGGAAACCCTTCTTGGATACAGCTGATGCAGTGATCCATGTGAGGACTAACACCATGTATGTGACTTTCATGCACACGAAGGTATGACTAAGCATCTTCAAGTCTTCTGCTAAGGCCAAGGTGATAGGTGCTACAGAAGAGGATTGTTATCTCATTGAGTGTCTTAAGGAGATTGTAGAAGAGTGTCTACCTTCCTAGATTGAAACTGCCACACAAGGTATGGGTCTAGAGCTCATTGTGGAATTTCCTGATGATGATGATGATGAGGATGAGGAAGAATAGTTGGCCTTAGTGGCTGCAAGTTGGACTTCCGGTCCATTTATGAACCACTAAAGAATTCCCTTGAAGAGCCTCCAGTTCTTGAGCTCAAGTCTCTTGACCAGAGGGATGAAATATGCTTTCTTAGGCTCCAATGACACTCTCCCAGTGATCATTTCTTCTATTCGCTTTCCATAGCAAGAAGATTCCTTGATGGTAGTTTTGAAGAAGAAAATTCAGGACATCAGATGGTCCATTATTAATTTTGGGGCATTACCCCTCTATTTGTGTTCACCGAATGTACCTTGAGGATGATGTTAGACCAACCCATCAAATGCAAAGACGGTTGAATCCAAAATTGAAAGAAGTTATTGCAAAAGAAGTCATGAAGCTACTTGATGTTGGAATCATATATCCCATTTCTAACAGCCCATGGGTGAGTCCCATCCAAGTTGTACCCAAGAAGGGTGGGATTATAGTCGCCAAGAATGAAGATGGGGAATTGATGATCGTGAGAGAAAAATTCCAGGTAGAGGATGAGCGGGGAATGTAGAAAATTGAATGAAAAGACCAAGAAAGGTCATTACCCTCTCCCATTCCTTGATCAGATCTTGGAGAGATTAGCTGGATAAAGTTTCTATTGTTTTCTTGATGGGTACTCCGGTTACTTCCAAATATCTGTTCATCTCATTCATCAAGAGAAGACAACATTCACTTGTCCAAGTGGTACTTATGCTTACAAGAGGATTCCATTTGGGTTGTGTAATGTGCCTTCGACATTTCAAAGATGTGTAACATCCATCTTTGTTGATATGCTTGATTCGTCGTTGGAAGTCTTCACGGATGACTTTTCTATGTTTTGTAAGATGTTGGATGAGTATTTGCTCCACCTAGAAGCTATATTTGAAAGGTGTGTCAAGATTTGTTTGGTGCTATCTTGGGAGAAAAGCCACTTCATGGTAGGCGAAGGCATTGTTTTGGGTCACCGAGTTTCTAAAGTCAAAATTGAAGTTTATAAGGCCAAAGTGGGCCTAATTTCCACTCTCACTATTCCTTCCACCATAAGACATGTCTGATCTTTCTTGGGGAATGAAAGTTTCTATCACCACTTCATTAAATACTTTAGAAAAATCTCTAGACCACTTTGTCATTTGCTTGAAAAGATGTGGAACTTAATTTCAATGACAAGTGTGTTGAAGTTTTCAATCACTTGAAGAACAAGCTCGTCTCTGCTCCTATCATGCAGCCCCTGGATTTTTACTTGCCATTTGAGATCCGGAATGATGCATTAGATATTGTAGTGGGGTCTGTGTTGGGCCAAAGGATTGGCTGGATTCCACATGTCATTTACTATGTAAGCAAGACTCTGGATGAAGCTCAAAGGAACGCCACTACCACAGAAAAAGAGTTGCTTGTCGTGATTTTTGATATTGATAAGTTTCTCTCTTATCTCTTGCAAAATAAGGTGGTGGTCTATACAGATCATGCAACCTTGAAATACCTTTTGACAAAGAAAGATTCTAAGCCAAGATTGAACTGATGGATTCTATTGATCCAAGAGTTTGATCTAGAGATTGTTGATAAAAAGGGAGTAGAAAATTCTATAGCGATCATATTTCCTGCATTGAAGTACCATATGATGAAAGGAATTGCATCAAAGAAACAATGCCACATGAACAAATCTTCTTACTTTGATCCACCCAAAAACCATCACATACCTAACTTCTTAGATAGGGGAAGAATACCAAGTACTTGGAGAAGGGAAGAGAGTAAGAGACTATTTGCTATGGTGAAGAACTATGCTTGGGATGGCTCACATCTTTTCAAATATTGTCCCGACCAACTCATTCGAGGGTGCGTTCCTAAAATTCAGAAGCAAGAGATCCTAGCCATGTGCCACTCTAGTGCATGTGGAGGTCATTTCAGTGGGAAACGTACAGCCGCAAAGATTCTTCAAAGTGGACTTTATTGGCCAGCCTTGTTCAAAGATGCTCATGAGTTTTGCAAATGTTGTTTGAAGTGCCAAAATGTGGGCACTATCTCTTAGAGGGACATGATGTCTCTATCACCCATTCTTGTGGTTGAGGTGTTTGATGTTTGGGGAATTGACTTCATGGGTCCATTTCCTCCCTCCTTTGGGTATGTGTACATGTTGGTAGTCGTCGATTATTTATCAAAGTGGATCAAAGCAATTGCTACTAGAACCAATGATCATAAAGTGGTGTGTCATTTTGTGAAGTAACATCTTCAGCTGGCTTGGTGTACTACGGGCCACAATTAGTGATGGCGGAAGCCATTTCATTCATAGACAATTTGAAGGGTTGCTAAAAAGACATGGAGTAAATCATTGTGTGGCTACTCCTTACCACCCTCAAATGAATGGTCAGGTCGAGTTAGCTAATCAGGAGATAAAGCTCATTCTTGACAATACGGTGAGGTAGGACCACATGGATTGGTCTTTACGTCTCAATGAAGCTTTGTGGGCATATATGACTGCATTTAAAGCCCCAATTGGTACCACACCATTCAAACATTTTTATAGAAAAAGATGCCACCTATCAGTGGAAATGCAACACAAGCCTTAGTGGGCATTGAAAGCCATGGATGTGGATGGAGACACTACTGGGTTGAAATGAAAGCTACAGCTGCATGAGCTTGAGGAGATTAGACATGAGGCCTATGAATTGTCTAAAAGCTACAAGGAAAGAATAAAGTTTCTACATGATAAGATGATCAAGAAGAAGAACTTTGTGCCTGAATAATGGATATGGTTGTACAACTCTAGGATGAAGTTCTTTCCCGAAAAAACTTCAGTCAAGATGGGAAGGACCTTATCTAATCAAGAATGTGTACCCATCTGGGGCAATTGTGGTATGTGAGAAGGATGGAGCAAGAGAGATTACTGTGAATGGACAAAGATTGAAAGTAAGTGTTGAAGTAGGTCTGGATAAAGCCAATCAAAGTTTTTATACTATGATGTTAGTTGACAAAAACCAACTTGATGAAGAGATGTACTTGAATGCACATAGAAGGATATTTACTTCAAAGATGCGTTGAGAGTTTTGAGAGGATGAAAGAGTTCAAGAGTCAATAATCCCCGCTGAAGGTATAAATTTTAGTGCTAGTGGGAGGCAACGCACCTAGGTTTGGGAAATTTTTCACCCAACCTTCACTTTTTAATACTTTTGATTTCTTTTTACATGAAATACATATACACACACCTGCACTTGATAGTTTATGTTTTTTTTATGATATGCTAGGTGAAACATGTGAAAGTTGAGAAATGAGGCACATTTCAATGAAAAATGATTCATACAAATCAAGTGGATCGATTGTAATGATTGTATTATGAATGATGGAATGATTTGATGATTTCTGAGATTTCTGATCTTGGAGGACCCAGTACGACCGTTCTAGCGTGAAATTACCATGCTGGAAAGATGGGTTTCAATGAGACAAGATTTGGGCATGGGCAGCACAACTATGCTAGCATACACGACCGTGCTGTCATCCCACTAGAATGACTGTGCTAGTCCGGGCCCAACACTTAAGTTTCTCAATTTCACCCAAGCAACTTCTTTTCTTTGACCAAGAAATGCTCATTCCGTGGTAGAAGGTGACCATGGTGACCTTTAATCACCTCCTCTTGCTCCTAAACTCTAAATTTAAGTTCCCTTTGGCTCCTCATCACCTTCCCATACCTCAAGCTCCAATTTCTACCCTCCATTCCCATCTATTTCTCCATCTCCAAGAATTTTTCTCCCCTACAAATCGGAAATGCGATTCTTGCTTTTCTTCCTCACATTTCCACCAAAATCCTACATAGATGAAGAGCATGGGCAAAACAATCAAGAAGGGGTAGAAAAAATCTTGAATATCCTCACATGAGGCAAAAGTCGCACCAAACGGGCCTCCAATGTCTTGCAACAGTCCCACAACACTTTCTCACCATCTAACTACATTTAGCAATCTCTCCAATGGTCACCATTGACAAGCGCCTCCTGACACCGATCCTTTTCAAGTGTCCACATGTCGGATCCAATCTACAGCAACCCCGATGAGGAGGAGGATGAAGAAGAGTTAGAAAACATCATTGACTCAGTGGATGTTGATGCATCGACCCAAGAGAGGAGGGCCATGAAGGATATTGTTGTGTCGTCTTCATGACTATCTCCACACCTAACTCTGGCGAGACACTACACTTCATCAGCATAACCACACGCCACTCAAAAACCCACTAGGATTCGGTTGTTGATTGATGTAGATGATGAAGATGCCCCCATTCAGATGACTCCCTTGAACTTGGACACAAGTTTAGGGTCACACACTTACAGGAGGAGGAGGTAGATGAGACTAAAACTAAGGAGATGGAATATGAGCCAGTGGACTTTTTGTCCAAGCTAGAGGAGGACATGATCAAGTGGATTGGAAACCAGCTCAAGGAAGATGTATATGGGAGAGGCACATCAAGGAAAGTGTTCACAAGGCCCCTCCACCCTAAGTGCACTACCAGGAGGGTGATTCCCACAATATATGATTTCCCCAACACCATGCAAGCCCTAGGGATGCATTGTATCATAAAGGATTTCTTATAATCATGTGGATTGTATCACTTGTTGACCATTGTGGAAGAAACATACTTAGAGACAACTCGTGAATTCTTTGAGTCTCTGAAGAAGGTGCAATATCAAGGGGAGGATGCAATCCGCTTCAGGGTCAATGACTCTACACATGTACTAAAGTCCTCCCACCTCAACAAGATCTTTGCACTAACACCATAGATAGTTCAAAAGTTTGATGGGGGTAGGTATGATATAAATGGAAAATACAACTATTCTAATATGTGGGAAACATTCACTGGCCAAAGCTCCTTTGCAGTGGGAAAGTAAAAAAAAAGTAAGATTTTCAACCCAATTTTGAGATATATTCAGAAAGTTCTAGCCACCATTGTCTTTGTTCGGTACAACAACCAAGGTTGATGTTCTCAAAATGACTTGTTTGTGATGTCAGTAATGGTGAGTCGTGGCTATAAAAATATGGGGATGATGATGATTGATCACTTAAAAACAATTCCCTCTAAGTCCAAGCTTCCCTTCATAATTGGAGGAATTGTGACCACCATAGAAAAAGTAATTGATTGTGATCTTCTGGACTTCACAAAGGAAGAAGGGGCCAAGTTGATTGATTTGAACTATCTTTCAAGGTCCCAAAGTATTTCCATAAGAGAAAAAAAGATCATTTACAGAATGAACCTCGGGTATCATAGCACCACTCTAGAGCTACCTTACCATTCCACTATTCTTCTTGAGGATATCAAGCCATTGGAAAAATATGCCAGCACAGATTTCCAAGTGGGAAATTTGGTTCCCTAGAGAGGACTACAGAGACGTGACAGTGGACTTATGAGAGGGTGGAGTAGAAACAAATGTGCTAGAGCAGGAACACATCTTTGAGCAACCATGTCGCATAAGATAGAGACATGAGGACTTTGATGCACAACCACCTCCAACTAATGCATATGACATGTCATCCATTCATGAACAATTGGAGGTGATTCAGCAGACACAACAGGCCATGTGGTTAGATTAGCAGTAGATGCATGATCAAATCAACCACATGTACCAGTATCAGCATGTGTAGGTGTAGATAAACCATCAATCGGGGGAGGATTTCTGAGGAGCCCTATCTGGATACCAAGAGACATACCTGCCTCCAAATACAGACTATTGGGGTCACTATTACCAACACCCACATCCATAGGACGACCCACTATAGGATCCCACACCACTAGAGTAGTGACATCTACCTTATCATTCCTAATCTTTAGTTTCATGTTGAGGACAACATGATTCAAAACTTTGGGGTGGTAGGGAGATATGCCATCATTTCTTAGCTTATTTTGTTAATGTATGTTTCAGTTGATCTATGATTGTTTGACATGACTCTTTCTAGCGTAGATTTCCTTTTGTTAACATTCATGCATACATGTAGTTCAATTTCATACATTTTTGGGTTTTTTTAAAAAAAATTGTTATTTTTTCTCTTCCTTGTCATGCATTGCATTTCCATGTAGATTTTGGTAATTTTTGTGTGTTTTAAATAGGAGTGGTTGCTTTATATTTTAATTTTCCTAAAGTTAGGTGTAGATGTGATTGAATGCAAATTGGTACCATTTTGGCCAGTTTTTCTCAAACTTGAATGGTCTTGCCCAAAGGTGTGTTTCAATTGAATCTCTATCTGTTGTGATAAAAATGGCTAAATCTTGGATGATGTAACTTTATTTTGATGTTTGTGACTAAAATGAGTCCTATGTAGGAATTTTACATGTTCTCTAATCCTCTTTAATAAATTGTTGTTTTGAATAAAAGGATGATTCTTGCAAGTGTTGAACATTTAGGTTTTCTTGTTCTTTATGAAAAGGATGCAATATACTATTTTGTTCATTTTATGCATGACTTGTTTGATTGGTGAATGTTACATAGACTAACTTGCTTGAGTGAAATTATACATGGATTTCTACTGCTCGTGACCCCTCTTTGACCCGACATTATTTCCTCCATCTTCTTACCTCTACTCCTCATTGAAGGATGCCAAAGTGCACATATCATCCTTGGCCACCCTCAAAAAGTTTGGGGTGACCATACCTCTACCTCCCCACTTCACTCTTGTCATTATATTCCCTACCTACACCAAGGGTAAAGAAAAGAAGAAGAACATAAAAAGCAAAAAGAAAATAAAGGGTGATCCTTTTTAAGAGCATGCAAACAAATAAAAGATGAGTGCAAAAGTACTCCATTCCATTTCATTACCATTTCTTCACTTTTTATGCCTAATAGGGCTAGGGTAATTAACTCTAGCCCTCATTCCCCTACACAAGTCAATGGGGTCATCCATAGTGAAATGAAGTGTATAAGGTAGCTTTAGTAAGTGAAACAATAATCCTAACCTGTTGAATGTATTTCATGCATGACACGGTTTACCCAGAGCATTACAAAAATTATATTGCTTGCTTATGTGAATGGGATCCATATTCTAAGTTCTTGTACTCTGTGCTTGATTCACACTTGAAAAGGATGAAATTGAACAGAGAGTAGTGGATTGCAAGCCTAATTCCTCATGTGAACTCATTCTAGCCAATAAACATCACAATGTTCCACTATCTTTGCTCCTTGATTGATTTGAAAGAGAGATTAAGTGGAGAATACTTGAGGACAAGTATGTCTTTAGTTCAGGGTGGTGATGCAACCCTATTTTAGGGCTTCATCTTGTATCTTTTTGTATCTCAATCACATCTAAACACAGAAGAATGGAAGTTAAATCTCCCAATATGAGTATTATTGTCAAATGCACTTATGGACGTTCTTTGCAAACTTTTCATGTACTTGGACCATGCTTTCAATGTAGGAGAGAGAAGAAGTAGTTCTAGGGTTCCTCCACCCATAGAGGGGTCCAAATTAGACCCCAATGCTCCCTCAACCTACTCCTAATGGTCAAGGGTCAATATCAAGCAAAGAAATCCATTGATCATGAAGGTTCAAAATGAAATTGCCACTGAAGACACCAACACAGTCGTGGTGCCAAGGAACGGTCGTGCTGGACAATGCTACAGTTATAGAGTCAACCTCAAAATTGCAAAGCTACAACAACATCACCACCACATCCGTGCTATGAAGCCCCTAAAGTGGTCGTTCCAGCCAGCACGACCATGCTGCCAAGGATGAGAATGGGCATGCTAGCTAGGATCACATCCTTTTCACCTCATCTACCACTCTAACATTTATTCTACCAAGTACATCTATTCTACCAAGCCCTCACCATGACCGTGTTGCCCAACATGGCCATGCTACCAACCTTCATTTCACCACCTTCACTCTAACATTTTCCATTTCTCACCACGGTCATTCTCCCCCACCACGGTCATTCCAACGCTTAGCCACCACAGTCGTTTTGCCTAGAACGGCCATGCTACCATCCTAAACCTAGTTTTTTCTGCATTTTTTTCCAACTATACCCCTATTTACACTAGTGCTTCCACCACCACCTATATATACATGGGTGGCGGCCACAACATGAGGTTAGAGGCCATTACTCCCCCTACCTGCTCTAGAGCATTCATTGCCACCTCCCTTGCTTTCAAGTCATCCACCTACCATTTCCATCATAGAAAACTAGTTTTCTACCATAATCCCCTTCATTTCCATGATCTTAACCCATCTTCGAGGAGGGAGGTCATTCTACAACTGCTAGGAGGTGAAGAAAAAGAAGCTACTTCGAGCTCCATGGATTCCTATCCCTTTCTTCTCATTTCTTTTCTCTTTTGTATGAACATGTCTAGCTAAGCCCCTAGTGGTGGGTTGTTTGGGGTAAAAATGTGACTTTGATACCATGTTGGAGGAAAATAATGTCTATTGAACATATTTTCATTCTATTATTATTGCCTCTTGCTTCTATGTCATTTCCCATTATCTTGCATGTGGTTTTTGCTTTTAAACATAGATTGCTTGTTTTATGATGCTTGATGACACTTAGTTTCTAGGAGAAAATGGATTATATGTGCCAATCTTAGGAATGGCCCCTAGATCCAATTAGAGGATCCCTAGATAGCTCCCTTTGTTCCTACATACATCTCCCCTCTTCTACAAGTAGGTGTGAGATCTAAGTAGCTAATGTAAGTGTGATTGGTGCAATTGCCTAGCGTTTCCTAAAGACTAGATGGCAAGTAACATGAGGTGAAACACCCTCATCTCTACTCATATTCCTACCCTTGGCTCTCAATTTCCCTAATACCACATACCGTAGAAATCTAGACTTGCCAAGTCCTATTAGAATTACACCTAGCCCAAGTTCTCCAGCTAGTATCATATGATATATTTCTATATCACTTGCCTTGTTGTTTGTTTTTGTAATCTAGATTGAAATATGAGAATTTCCTGCTATGTTTACCTTCCCCCAACTAATATCAAGTTCCATTCCCAAATGGCCCACCTATCCATCTTATTTCTTAAAATCCACTCTTTTCTTCTTAGCTTGTCAATGCTAGCTTAGTCAATTGCCTTTGTTAATTCTCAACTAATTGCTAAGATCTTGACAGTTAGTTCTTTCTCAAGTAGTTAGGGATCCTTTGAGTTTGCTTGTGTTAATTAGGTAGCTAGTGATAACTTAGGCTCGTGCTTGCCTTGATTCTTAGCTTGCATCTTAGTTGATAATTTGACTTTCTAGTGTAGTGTAACTCCTTGCTCTAGTTTAGTTGCTTGACTTGCCTTATTCTTCATCTTAACTAGTTTAGGATAATCTAGGGTTTTTGGTAATTGAGTTTCTTCCTTGATGTTTCTTTCTTGAAATCGTAGTGTAATAAAAAAACCAACTTGAAACCCTCAAACCTTACTCTCCATTTTAGGAACATAGCTAACATCAACCTAGGTCTAGTACCCCCTCTTTCCATGAGGATCGACCCTAATCTTGCTACTTGCCTATACTATAACATGACTAGTGCACTTGTGGGTATGTGTAATTAGTTGAGCCTGTGTGTTGGACTATGTCCATATAAAAATTTTGAGAGATATGTGTTTTCCATTAGGGTTGCATCTAGTCACCATCTAGTTGGCTGGTGTATGGCCTTGAGAAGATCACACCACTTACTTGGTGTACTCTTTTCTCCCATCTTATTTTAGTTATTTGTAAGTGTGGTTGGATAACTTCTAGTGGAGAAGGATTTCCAAGACCCACAAGAGAATATGATCTTCCTTTGACCTTAAAGAAGAGGTGGCATCTAGTTCTCTTTCTAGTTCCTTGGTACTTTGGTAGTCTGAAAATGAAGAGGTGGGAGTCAAATCTCTTCCTAGTTCGGAGGTGCTTTGGGAGTCCTCAATAGAAGAGGTGGCATCCAGTTCTCTTCCTCATCCGGTGGTGCTTTGGGAGTCCCCAAAAGGAGAGGTTTGATTGGTTCTCTTTTGTGGTTAGTAAAGAAGAGGGTTTAGTTGCAACAACTATTTTGTTATTTGTCCTCACAGGTAAATTCATATAATTGTTTGTTGCAAATCCTAGTTGGAAACAACTAGGTAGTGGACTGACGTCGAAGATGGAAACATGCTAAATTTTTTGTCATATTTTGGTTCTTTCTTATTGGTTTTATTCTATTAAAATATTTTATGAAGATCCATTCACCTCCCCTCTATATCTTTTCAGATATAATGGATTTCAGACTGTCAAATGATTCTTTACAACCATCTTGTGACAACTTTGGCTGAAGAAAATCACCTTGTCGAGCCTAAAACATTAAACAAGGATGCTTATGGGAGGAAACCCAAATTTATTTATGTCATTTACTCTTTTTTAGGACTTTTCATTGAATAAATTTTGTATTTGTCTTATTAGAGGTTTAATTTATGTAAAAGCTACCTTGATGCATTTGTTTGGTATGCATGTATGTCAAAGTCGATATGAGGCAATGGAAACAACTTATAGGAAATTCTCAAGAGGGATTTTTTAAAACATCGAAACATACAACACCAATGTTGGTGGAATCAAGTCTTTATCAGACCATAGTCTGTAAAAAGTTGGTACCACTGACTCCAAAGTCGAAAGCACTGACTTTTCTTAGAAAACTCAATAGATCTTTAGGAAAAGGTTTCGATACCACAGACACAGAAGTCTGTGGTACTAACTCCTACAACTCAAAGAATGATAAAGGAGTTCATATCTCAATACCATTAGAACACAAGTCGGTGGCTCCGCCACTAAGGAACAAACACCAACAAAATTGAACTAGGGAGGCCACCGGGAACATTTCAAGCACCATCGCCACTACCACCTCACATGGTACCCCTGTTCCAAGTATTTTTTCGAATTTTGACTATGAAGGCATAGTAAAGTTAAGCTTAGAGGGGTTTGGAAAGGCTTTATCTTTTATCATTTATTTCATGTTCGTTCTTTTGTTTTTTCAAGTATAGGATCCACATCTATCTAGTATAATCATGAAGCTTAATTGTCATCATTTCATCTACCATCAAATAGAAAGGTGTTTCATGCATGTGCAATGAAATTAAAAAAAATAGAATGATCATATCTTGTTAAACTAAATTTGAAAAGTCTAAGACAACACCACCTAGAGTAAGTGTGTGGGTTAGTCAACTTGAGGATTCTTAATATGAATGAAAATCTTAATCTATCCAAGATTTGTTGATGATGATGGGGTTTGAGCCCAAATCAACCCAACAAGTAGATTAAGATAGATATTGTCTCTAAATGGGATTTCTATACAAAAATGCTATGGTTATCCTATATAAAGGTTGATACAGAGGGACATATCATAGATTAAGATAGATATTGTCTCTTATTCATGTGATTCCACCCACTTTTCATGACATTTCATCCGCCACCTTAAGATGATCAAGTAAATTGAATTGTTTCTTCTTGATTGGATTGCATAGCATGACATGTGACATGATAGTTAGTATTTTTATTACATTAGTTAGAGAAAAAAAGAAACAAACATTTTTCATATCAATTAGTTGCACAATGAATTTCAAGAATATTGCATGTTCTTTTTGCATAATTTTTCCATCATGTACCTATTTAGCTTCCTCCACAAAAATAAATTGGAAAGATACACATCCATATCTCTCATTGAAAAAAAAAATTGCTATGTTGAAGAAAAGCACAAGAATAAATTCTCTGCTAAAATAAGAGGGCAGAAAATAAAAAGAACACATAAATTGAATTGAGAGAAAAAGAACGACTTGAACTCAAATCTAAATTCTTCTTCAAGTAGTAATGAAAATAGTTACATGTATCCATTCTTGCCAATACACAACATGCAGATGAGACCTTCAATGCATGCATCATTCCACCAAATAGTATGTATTAGGATTCATGCAATTCTTATTTCTTTCAGGTTATATATTCATCATATTTTATTTTTGCATAACGATTTGGATGTTACTTGTGATTCTTGTTCATAGATACCTACTTTATTCCACCCATCATTCTCTATGGTAGGCCAAACATATGATGGATCCCCTCATTCATTTATATATATGGAACTACTTCCAGAACTGCACCAGATTGAGCATCGTACTTGTGCAAAAGTATGGACTGTAGATCACACCATTTTGAAGTAGGACCGGACTACGACCGGACCATTTCAAAGTAGGATGGGACTAGGGCCAGTGTCGGACCGTTTGGACTGTAATCAAAATGCTTTAGAATTCTATAACTTGTTTAATAGTAAAAATTTGGTAATTATAATTACTTATAAATATTGTTTAGCATTATTATCAAATGTTTACACTACTAGTGTTGTAATATGTATTTTGTTTATAATTTTTACATAATAAAACTTCATATTTAAAGACATTTTATATATAAATTGGTCCACAATCTGGTCCATGCTCTGACCAGTTTCGGACTGGACCAAACCACAGACCAAAGTTTTAGAATATATGGGTTGCACATCGAATCAAACTCAAAATGGTCCAGGACTAGGGTGGATTAAATTGACCGGTCTGATCCAATTTTGCAGTCTAAACCATCCTTTTCTCACCCCAATTGACTATGACATTAACCTCTCTATTATTAGTGTTTCATCTATCAAAGAGTGGACTTTTTAATTAATATTTTTTATCACTACATAGTAGTTATTTGTTAAGTGGTCAGAAATAGAAATGTTGCAGACCACAAGGAGGGGGTATTTGAGAAATGTAATGCATGTTGATTTTCCTTTTTCTGACATGTCTCAAAAAAATATGAAGGTTGTGTTACTCGAGGGTGAGCAACACTTAAGCTTAGATGATTTTGACGCATTGAATTTTATCCCATTTTGTAAGTCATTTTTCTATGTATTTTATGCATTATTGCTCATTTAGCAATTAAGTATACATGTTTTATTGCTATTATCATGTGAAATATCATTGCATTAAATAATAAATATTTTTACCAAATTATGCCAATTTTCTATATGGTATTCACACTTATGTGAGTTTTACCACATTCCAGGTAATATGGGCATTTATAACGCCACTAGGTTCTACTGACCTCTTAACCGATGGTATCAAATTAATATGAAAATCCAACATGTTGATTGAAGAAATCTCATTGCTACCGAGGGACAACTCGATGATATCGAGTTAGAGTTCAAGACCACCAAAATAGCAAGTGGTGCAACTGACTTGTTATCCAAATAGCATTTGGAACTAAGTTTATCAACTTGGTGTTTCCGACTGCCCAGTCACTAGTACTAATATTTATCAACATGATTATTTAGAAAACAAAAATAGAAACTCTGTACTACCAACCTCCCATTCAGTAATATCAAAATTCAAAAAGGGATTCGAGTCAGTAAGAGATTTGTTGATGCTGGCTTTCCATCAGTTGTACTAACCCTCTGCGATCAGTGAAGATTTTCAATTAAGCTAGATCCGGTATGTACAAAATGATGACCTGAGTCCCACTTATGACCAGATAAGAGAATCACATTTCAATCTATTGCAACTGAGCACAAAGCCAGGAGAGGAGACAATAAAGGAGATGACCACTTCCTTGGCGATTCATGCACTTTTGGAAAGTGTATTTGTAGCCAAAATGCTAGAGATCAAGACTCTATTCAGAAGGGATCATCCGGACGGATTTCTCCATGGGTTAAATTTGTTTTCTCATGTTTCTTATGTTTTTCTAATTTCCATTCATAAATATGATAATAGAAATCAGTGGGGCTAATCCCTTTTTCATAGGATCCGAGAGTAGCTCAGTTTGTAATTGACTTCAGTGAGCTAATACATATGTTTTCCTAAACTTGGATATAATTTTGTGATATATTAATCAATTGTATGTGTTTGATCACAATAATAAATTAGTTAGTCTATTAACTACTTCTTGAGAGGGATTAAGGGTGGAATAAATTATACAATTACATAGTTAATATCGTGTGTCGTGAGACGGCCTACAATTGTGAAGGGAATAGTCGAGAGATATAGTTAATGCTCCTATCTCATTCTTAGTTACCAGAGTAGTATTTACTTTAGTATAGATAGTGTATTACACTGTGTGAGCAGGTAATATTGGCCACATGTTCCATGGTCTAGGATTTTGGATAAATAGTTATCAATGAATTGGAGTAAATTGCAGTATAAGCCATGGTGAAATTGAATTCCTAAGGAATCCATCCAACCTATAATAAAAATCCACATAATTTAGTTTTCAATTCTTATAATTAGTTTAATAAAACAATCAATCACATTTTCACTAGGTCTAGCTGAATTGGTTACAATTAGTAGTAGTTTGTGGATTAATGTTTCCCAAGGTTCAACATTTGGGCCTCATAGGCCTATACTACTCGATGTGTACACTTGTTTTTGCATGAATAGTTTGTGTGGGTCAGTGTACACATTGCTAGATTGAATTGGCACCCAAACATATGTCCAAATTTTATTGATATTGGCATTGAACAGAGTAGAAATAGATCAAAAAGTCATTCTAACTTATCAAGAAGTCAATTAGCATGTATTTATGTGATAAGAAGTCTATTGGACTAAGGTTAATTTGGTATTTGACACATCAAACAATCAATTTAATAGGTTGAATTTGATCTATATTAGTTTTCACCTTTACCATTAAATCAAGAAAACTTTTATTGTTTTTGTGAAACATAATGCACTTTTGGTGTTTTGAAAAAGAGTGAATAACAATTGATATTCGTTGTTTTTGAGTTTAAACATGATGAATAAATTCCTACGCATTTTTGGTATCATGTTGCTACAGTGTTGGAATTTCAAAGAGAATCACCATCTATTCTTTTTCTCTCCATCTTCTTAAGTTATATGTTAATTTATAGGAATACTAAATCATTGTTTTATAGATATTATTGATTTAATTATTCAATATATTTGTTTCTTTGATGAATACAAATTCGTACAAGTTATGTTTGCATGTTCAACATAATTTTGGATAGCACATGCTTCATTTTTCTTAAGAACTAGATTCCATTTTTTTTCTTAGTGTATGTTGATAAAAGGTTTTAATCCAATTCTTTGATTTCTTTGGTAGGTTTGAGCATCATTCTATATGCATAGTTGTAGGATATGGTGGTTCCTCTATCCTGACCATCACCCCACCAATGACTAATTGGGCGTGACTCACTAATGGAAACAATACACTCATTAACCAAACAATTGTAGTGGTAGTGGACTGACTTAAAGCTTTTGTCACATCCACGGATGAAAATCACTAAAATCATGCATGGCTAAAAACAATGTATTTCATGTCAATTAAAGTTCTAGAATCTTCTGCATATGATAATTCTGACAGATGAAAACTCGACCCACCAATGATATAATTATGTTCATGCATTGATTGACTTATAACAATTGGTAATATCAAGGTTCTGAGCCATGTTCACTAAAGGGAATCATGAGTGAACACAAACTAGAGAGAATTCTACCCCTATCTCTCCAAACTGATGAAGACCCTATGCATGCCCATAGATGATGTCTCTCCCTTTCTCTTATAGATGGAAAGTTAGAATAATGTTAGGCCTCAAGTGTTCCAAATGCAACCACCTCTTCAAATTCAGGGAACCCTACCCTTCACTACAAGATGACTAGGAGAGTTTCAAAGCATAGAATCCGCCTAAAAATGCAAGGCCATGTCCACCATGAAATCATCTACCTCAGGCATTTCTAGTATGTAAAAGTCAGTTCTAAGAATGCATCTCCACCTTTCACTGATTTATTTTGTTAATTGGCCAATTGAAAAAAGATCTCAACCTCTACAAAGACACTAAGGTTCTAAATTCAAAGGAAGTTGGATATGAGATGTCTTTCATCCATCAATCCACCATCGTCCCTCACTTTATCTTCCTTTGTAGTGGAAGAGCAGTTACAAGGTAGAGATATTAATGACTTTGTGCCAAGAATTAAGAAAGGCTACCACAAACCATGGCATTTACATGGTCATGTACCGTGAGGATGACTTTCTTTATCTTTTCCCTTGTCAGAATTGCTATTGTTTCCATGAGAAAGTAGTCCTCGTTTGGGTACAATGAATATCCCCACTACTTGTTTTTGCTCTTTTCTTCTACTTTTATGTTTGTATGAACAAAACTTGTTATGCATCAAATGTTTATTACTTACAATTCTTATTTGACGCACTATTTTGCATGTTAACTAGATCTTATCAATAGTGATTTTTGAACCTAAAATCTATAATATCATTTGATCTATGTGAAATTCTTGATGAGAACTTTGGATGGGTGCTTTATTATATTTTAGGTGAATAATATCTTGATAACACAACTGTGAATTTGAGTTATATATGTCCACTTATAATCCTTACACTGAAATGGGCATTTAACATGTCTTAACATATTTGTGTTCATCTCCATTGTGATACAGTCAGAGATGATATGTAGCAGCGGTGAAACCCATCCACCCTGGTGTTTCCATCTTTTTAATATATAAAACTTTGATCTAGCATTTATTATTGTAATATTACTTTAATCAAACCAAACCCAATCATTGTGTTGAGTACTAGTATTTTTTGTGTTTTCTTTGATCAGATTACTCTTAAATACATTATTCATTAAGATTGATCCTAAATATAAGCTATGTTCACTTGCGGGTGGGGTTGTCGTATGATCAGTTGAGGTAAAACCTAGGGATTTCACCTAGGATGTTTGTTATGTGATAATCACAACATCATCCTTGCACTTCGTAAATGCATTTCTCTCTTAAATATTCCACTTTTCTTCTATTACATTAAACAATATTATACAATACCAAATAGGTGATTATGGGACAATTATAATATAGGTCAAAATGTGATCAAATAATGATTAAATGATTAAATGAATATTGGGTTTCAAAACTTTTAGAGAATTTATATGTTTATTTTGAATCTTTCTGTAAACAATAAATTTCACATTTTCGATCTATTGAACAAAAGTATTATCAAATTACTCCAAGATCCTATATTTTTTATTATGTATTAAATATCTACATTCACTCTTGAATAATTATTAACTTGAAAAGTATGTCAAGTAGAGGGTTTGGAATGAATATTTGTTTAAACTAATCAAGAATGTGAGTACAATGTTTAATGCCTAGTTTTAATTTTTACAAGAAATATGTTAGTATGTTAGAAATACTATGAAGCATGAAGTGGGTTCATATTTTTCATTTACATTCAAGCTAGTCAGTGGTCATTTTGAAATACAAGTAGTAGTTAGTTCAGTGGATATCATAGATCTATGCCTTTGAGGTATGTACATGGAAGAGCGAAATAGGTATTTGATTTTCCACTGGGAAAAAGAGTGTCATCTGGGTGTGACCTAATTACATAAAATAAATAATATATGAGATTGACTAGTGTTTGGCCATAAGAGTAATACTTTAGGTTCATAAAAAAATAACAGAGGTGATTGACTAGTAGTCGGCCATAAAAAAATCACTTTTATGAGGGTTTTAGCATCGAGTTTCCTTCAATTGAGTATCAAATATACGAGGATAAGTTTTGTGTATGTTGTTTTCTTTTTGCTAGGCTAGATGTGGATAACGTGTTACAAACAGAGGTGATCTTACTCCTCTATCTTATGGTCTCATATTTTATATAAAAATTGCATTGTAAGTCGCCTATGACTGAATTTCACTTTGTTGGCATGACCAAAGTGAGTTCATGAAGTAAGATAAAAGAGGACATTTGGTAATAAGAGATTATGAGTATTATCATGTTATTTCATAATTGCACTGAGTAGATTTAGTATGGATTTCATGAAAACATTAAAATTATTATCTTCTTTACTCGTGTATTTCTTCTTCTACATCCATGTAATGTCAAAATGTTCATAATTATGTTCTTTTGTGAAGTCAACATGCCTTAACTATGTGATATTCTTAATTGTTGAATTTAATGTACTTAACTATTCTTTGAATTATTCATTCACTATGTCCTCATCACTCTTCATAATAATAATTTTTAGGTTGCACCAAGGAATCAAAGTTAGTTCCTAACAAAGAAGCCACACTCTTCATATATATATATATATATATATATATATATATATATATATACATATATATATACATATACATATACATATACATATATATATATACATATATATATACATATTATACATATACATATACATATATATAGATATATACATATATATACATATACATATTATACATATATATATATATATATATATATATATATATATATATACATATACATATTATACATATTATACATATATATACATATATATACATATACATATACATATATATATATATATATATACATATATGTTTGTGTGTGTATTTTTGTTTTTAGAAATAGGTAAATATATTGCCAAAGGAACCTGTAGAACAGGACCGAACTACAAAAACATATACATAGGGTTGTTATCTTCAAAAACCCCAATATCTATTGGCTTGCTCAGACAGACCTGAAACAAGGCCCTTTCTACATTTGAGGGATCGTGAAAGTGTGCGAGCCACCTTCTGTACAATCTCTTCTTCTCTAAAAAAATTCCTACTATGAATTTTGTTGTTCCTCTCCTCCCAGACATTATAGCAAACACCTGTCAGGCATAAACCACCTATAGCCCGCTCATGTTTACCAGTGAGCATACCCATCAGCTTGGATATCAACCCCATGATGCTATCATCAAAAACTTGTCCCCACCCGCATCTGAGTGTGACAATCGCCCAAATTCTTCTGAAGAAATTACATGTCCCAAACATATGGCTATGGCTTTCATCCTCCCTCTTGCAAAGTACGCATTTCTTCTCTACCTGTATACCCCATCCAGCGAGCCTATCAGCTGTAGGTAACCTGCATAGGAGAGCCTTATAGGTTGTTGTGCTCCACTTAGGAATGTGGCATTTGTTCCACAGGAGCTTGGCCCCTAACACATCAGCACCATCGTGTCTAATGATCCATGGTGTCGTCCTCGGTCTGACCAGAGAAGCAATACCATTGTCATCAACATAGAAGTCGTTCTGTATGTTCTCCCATCTCCTGCACATATTCCTCCAAACCCTCGATGATTTTCCGTCGAAACCACAGTTCAGATCACCATACCTTCTTATCATCCACTGAGTCCATACATTATCACCTCCTCTTAGGAATTTGTCGGCCCTTCTCCCATAGCTCTCTGTGACCATGGTCAAGGGGTTGATCAGATTGAGGCCGCCTTTACAGTAAGGCTTCGCAATGGTGTCCCAGGCCACGGCATGGCTACTTTCGCCCCAAACGAAACTAGCCAAGAGCTTCCTCATGTTCTCAGCAGTAGGATGTGCATGTATGTATATACATGTAGAAATAATAGAAAATGATATCTGCGTAAGTTAAGAGAAATATATTGTAACACAAATTTTAACAAAATGATTGATGAACTAGTAACGACATCACTACAATCACCTCAATTGGACGATCTTGAAAATGGCAAATTACCGAACTCTAGCATTTTAGTGTGACAGTTGTCCTCGCTTACTCCTCATATTCAATTGTCGCTGCGTAATTGTAGGCTTTCTACTCAATGCTAGTCTTCACATCTGACTCTAATTGCGTGTAGTAGCACGAAGAAGTAAGCGATATTAATTTTAGACTGAACATAATAAAAAATTAATAGAGATTCCTGGTCTGGTTAAGCCTGATATGGTTTTTACCGGTGCTCACATTTGATATGAAATCCTTCGAGACCACTATGGGGACGTTTGGTTAGTTGGATTCATCCGGATTAGGGAGAATCGTGTAACTAGCTAGTCCCGGTATAAGGATTTGTCAGTTTTCAAAAGACCTATAAAACGTAATTTTACTTTTGGTTATCTTGTACTATTGTTACTGTAAAGCAGTCACGATACATGCATGTCCAGCCCAGCTGCGTAAAAGACGGAACAAAAAAGTAACACTGACAGGTTAAAGCTGGCGCCAGAATTAATTTTTTTAGACGAAAGAACAGCGTGGAGGAGCGGGCGACAGAGCTCAAAGAGCTGGATGATGGCGTCCGGCGGATTTCAAATGGAATCGTGTATCCAGCAATTACTACATAGTTAAAAGTGCAGGATTCCTCAAATTTTCAGCCTCCCAACTAGATCCAGTAAAACAAACGTGCCCTATGTGTAATACGGTCTACATTTCTAGAATAAACCTGGATTTACTAGGCCCATGTCATATTGAATTGGCCGTCCTAATATATCGAAAAATCTGTGAAGGAAAAACAGGCCGTGGTACAGTTCTTCTTAAGTAAATCAGCTTGAGGCAGAGCCCTTTCTTCTTCTTGCATATGTTAGTCAGCACACACTATGAAACGATATGCAAACCAAGTAAAACTAATATTTCTACTTGTTATTAGAGTTGCATTGACAGTGGCAATGACAAATAAACATAAACGTTGGATCATATTGGTGTCATTTGATTATAAACAATGTTTAGAATATCTTTTAGATTGCACCCATGCATGTAAAAGACTAAAAATGTTGACCAAAGGGACCCATGATTTCGTTCTGGTAGGCAGACACCTTGTTAGCTAAAATAGGATACAATTGAGGGTCAAATCAGAGAAAGCGCCGAATGAAAGTTGTTCACAAAAAAAGAGACATGGGAGAGTTATGTTTAAAACACAAAAATATTAGCTACACTAATCACGACAAGTGATCTGATTGACTGTACAGAAAGTGAAAAGGAGATCCTTACCATATACAGTATTTGTAGGATTTTTTGTTATTTGATTCTTAGCGGGAACACCAATGAACCGTTGATGCGGCGTGAACGCGACCATGGACGGTATTGTTCGAGCGCCAGAATCGTCTACTATTATCTCTGCTCGAGCGGTAGCTGATTTCCAAAATGCCACACATGAGTAAGTCGTCCCTAGATCGATTCCGATTATCGGCCATTCATTTGCAGTCATTCTTTCTTGGTAAAGAATGGAGATTCTTGAATTGTTTGAGCTGACGAGAGGGATGAATATAGAAGCGATGAGAGTGCAAGCATATCCTATACTTCTGTATCTACTTTATAGACGTTCCCCATTGTCTGAAAGAAGGATGCGTTAACGCTTCCATTTTCGCTTCCAACTCTGTCATCTTTTATAAATATTGTGATGATGTGATCATGTTCGACACGTAGCTATAATGTAAATCTCTGTGGTAAGTCAACAAGAATATATTGTGAAAGTCAGCTTACACCAACGACAAGACTGGCATGTCTTGGGCTGGAAAATATTAATCATTCTCGGCAGCATAGGCGCACGACCTTGTTCATGGAACACAAGTTGTACTTGAGAAAAGTCATCGCGGCTGTTCGACATATTATTTGAGCTTTTGTGATTTATTATTCCGCATTGACCACTTCACATAGCAAGGATAGTCTGGCATCCACGGTTTCGATCACAGTCCTTTTATTAGTTTCTAGTAATGCAATCAATGTTTTATCCAAAAAAAGTCAAGCACGGATGGGAACGGATAGGTGTAATATATCTAAGGGTACATGCCACAACAGCATATATATATGAATCGCGGCTGACCTTAAAGAAGTAGATCCAAAGAGGCATCCAAACAAAGGGAACGAGGACATAAACACGTTGTGGTTGACCTTGAGGCGTAGACCTAGCTAAGGAGAATGTTAAAACAGTTTCGCATGCATATCACCGTTTTCAAGCTTGAAGAATAAAACCAAAACAAGCTACATCGGAGAAAGATTTACCAGAATACAAAAGGAATACAGTGTCAAGGAATACACAGTACAGGAAACAAAGAAAAAACAACCTTGAAATGAAAAACTCATGGGGAGCAAAATGGTGGAAGCTTTGGATAGGGAGAAGCAAACATGGGAGGGATGAAAATGGGAGATGCTCATATTAGACTTTACTCATGTTTATTAAGATCTTCTGCTCTTCTTAAACACTCAATTGAAATTTGTTTTGAGCTTGACTTTTACCTCCCTGTGGTTTTACACAACTTAAGTACCTTCTGGAGAGTCTTCTCCTTTCTACAACTCTGAATATGCATAGTTTATCCACATCCATGATTATGACATCAAGATGTGAGTTATGAGGAAGTGATTGTGTTACTAAAAGACTTTGAATGACAAATGATTAGCAGTGTCAGTTTCAATACTAGCTTTCTATTCCGAGCCAATGTTACGATGGAAATGTGATGTCATATAATCCTGCTGTTGGAGATGATAGATAAAATTAGACAAAAGGAAGATGTATGCATTCACAAAATAGGAGTAGCAATGTCCTTTGATTGTAACTTAGTTCTTATACCATTAGTACTAATTGTAATTCACAAGTAAGAGGTTTCATTACCTAAAAAGAAATTAAGACATTTTATTCAATCCACCTCTCGACCTCCAAATAGTTTCCATGGATGACAATTTCTTCAAACTCATATATGTGGCAAAAGAGGCCATCATGCACTCTATTGTTGGAATCAATGTAAAGCCTCAATATTATAGAACTAAACCTCCTAAGCTTCTAGATGACACCACAAAGGTTCATGCTACTATCAAACTAATTGAGGAAGTAGCAGCATAGTGGCATGTTGATTGTGGGGCGGCCGATCATATTGCATTTTCTTCAGGTATACTAAATTTCTTAGTATGTTATATGGAATTTGACTTTATTGTAGTAGAAAATCATAAATCCATCCAATTACTCATGTTGGAAATGGTTTCTCAATTAAACACAAGGAAATTCAATTAAAAGAGGTTTTGGCAAACCTTAATATAAAAAGAAATCTATTTTCTTTATCTACATGACCTTATATTCTTACATGATCATTTCTAATTAAGGATATGAGAACACACTAAACTTTAGGTAAATGATATTGCATGGAAGGACTATATCCACAAGCCAAATTGCTTTCTTCTCAAATAGATTCACCATAACAACTAATCAACATCGACAAAAGAGGTTGGTTCATTTACACCAAGGTATTCTTTTTTTTCTCAGTATACACACCACCATGGTATTCTTTTTTTTGCTGAGTACACACCATGGTATTCTAATAAACCAAAAAGAAGGTAGACAAATAAATGTTACTTCTAGTATATAAAATTTTGAAATCATGTATACTAGTTTTCACCTAAATAAAAGAAGGGAACTACCACATGTTACCTCCAAGGAAAATACTTTATTGTTTGAGTTGTGCATTGATATATATATTGGTGAAATATCCAAGAAATTATGCAACTACTACATGTTACCTCCAAGGAAAATACTTTATTATTTGAATTGTGCATTGTGATATATATTGGTGAAATATCCAAGAAATTCTACACAAGGCTCTCTGCACTATAGTGTCATTGTGAGTGATTTTAATACGTACTTATGGATGTACCATTAAAGAAAGAAACATATTTCATTTCTCACTTTGTTACAATTTATAAATAGGTTAAGAATTAGTTTTTAACATCCATTAATGTGTTACATATAAATGACGGAGGTGAACTCTTACAATATCTTATCTTAAAGATGTGGGTATTAGTTATCCGTTGAGTTTCCCACATACACATGAACAAAGTGCATACTTAGAACAAAACAAAGGCATATTTTAAAGTTAGGCCTCATTATGATGTTTGACTAGAAAGTACTACGACGAGGCATTTTCAATAGCAATCTTTCTTGTCAAATCTTCCAGCTAGAAATCTTTTACAAATGTGAAATCCTTGTTAATTATAATTTTCTACAATACGTGATTTTGGATCCTTCATAGTGTTTAGTTCATTATGATTCATTTATGAACAACATTATGAAACAAAATTGGACCCTGGGACCTCACCTTGTATTTGTCTTGGAAACAATGACCAACAAATGGGATAAATATTCGTGCATGTTCCCTCAAATTGTGTGTACATGTGTGGAAATGTCACCTTTATTGAGCTAACATATCATTTTCAGAAAAAATTGTATTAGTCAATGTCTTATTCGCTTAGGTGAACTTTATATGTTACATAGAATTTGAGGATCAATATTAATATGCCTTTGTTACTTCTAGAAATACTACATCATCAAATAATGCGTGCACCAGTGCAAGATTAGTTGTTCAGTAGCATTCTACCTACCAATGTTTCGCATGGTATTATCTGAAAAAGCTACAAGTTCATCTAAACCAAGATTCAAGCCATACCATGTATCCCTACTTCAAATGCTCCATTGGTTTCAACTCTTGTTTCATTGCATTTCCTACCTTACCAGTTGCTTTAGTACGATCTAAATTGTCTTCAGAATCTTTTAATTCTAATACTATAACTTTAGATTATTAGCTCATGGATATATATATTTTCATATTCCCATAGTCACTATAACAAAAGCAAGAGTCCGCAAGCCCAATCTAAAAGTATGATTCTTGTCTACTATATTTCATATTGGAGCTTGCAAAGATAAAGAAGCAATGAAGCATGAAGTTTCGATTAAGTGGAGACTATTTAAACACTTTTATGACTTTTTTGTATTTATTATTTCTTGATCTAACCCACTTTATTCCATAATGAATGCTTGATAAATTATGACACAAAATTCAAAAACATGATTCAAAATTTGACTAATGTGTTGTGTGACATAAAAATTCAATGAAATTGAGTTATTAGTTAAGTATGCGTTCTACACTTTTTTCTGAAGGCTAAGTATGTCTTCTACACTTTATTTTGAGCCTATTGTCAAAATTTCATCCTTATCAAATATTCATGTAACTTACTATGATTTTTCTTACACCAAAAATTAAAAATAATTTCTTACATCTTTTTAAAATTCTTTTGACAAGTCAATGATCCACATTATCTCGACACTCACATCATGCATCTATGGATTTAGGTCCTGATGTGGCTAGGCCATCATCTTCAACCTCCACTAATTGTGGGATCTAACGATGTAGTGATCCAGTTAGATCACCACCGTTTGGCAACTTTGACTTTATTTCATCCTGCCCTTTCTCTTCCTCTTTCATTTATGAAAACTAACTATAAAAAATGGCCTTTAACTATGAAAACAAATGTAGAGAAAACCCATTATTTTGAACCTAAATGATTTAGCTATATTTTTCTTTATAAATACAAACTTTAGTATATGCTCATGTAGGGAATGTCTTTAGCTATATTTTTCAAATATGTAGTGAAATAACCCATTTTCTATAAATACATATATAGTCGGAAATTTAGCTAGATATTGTCTTTACATATTTGAATGTAGTTGTAATGTAGTTCAATGTATAACTGCAATTGCATTTGTAGTCAGTATGCAGCAAAAAGATGAAGATACTACATTTTATTTGTATTGAAATAAACATTTACTACACAAATATTTATATGTTAGATGATACATCTAGCTTCATATGTAGTGTCAATTATTACATATACATATATGTAATTAGATTATTATGCATATACTATGTAATTTGTCAATATCGAGAGAAATTAGACCATGTTATAATCAATGATGCCAACAAACACACTTTCATTTATATTTTAACAAAATGTACATGGGGAGAATGTATGCCTATCCCCTATTACACAATATTATGGAAAAGTCTATACATATCGATCCTTAGATATAATCAAAATCATCAACTATATATGGAAAACTAATGGTTTCCTACCTCCAAGTGGAGCATTATCGAAATTATTTTTTTATCCTCTTCATTCTAGTGAGCTTGGCTTTACAATGTGACAAATAAAGGTCAACTCTATATTGATTCTGATGAATATTGTAGTTGTAACTTTGGCTACAACCCTGACATAAAATCCAACCCACAATTCAACCATTACTCACATTCTCTTTAATTGACAAAGTATGTTGAGTGTGTTGTTTTAAAAAGTAGTTATTAGTTTTGTGTGGCTAAAAATATTTCCAAAAGTAGAAGGTTTAACCTGAGGTTCTTCTGGCTTCTGCATTAATGGTGGGTGGTTGAGAATCATTCCAATAAACTTGACATCACCAGTTTGAACGAGAGGGTCATTCACTTAAGAGTAGGGGATCAGGCCCTAGGAATAGGGTCTCAAGAGTACATTGGTGGGGAAAAAGTGAATCAATGGCTTCATAACACTTTTTGAAAGTGAACCTGAAAGTTGAAGACATCATTAGACCTAAAAGTGAATCACCAGTTCTAGCTCCTAAAAGACTTATAATAACCTTGTGGTGTTCATTTTGTTCTTTCTCTTCTAAAAATGGGAAAAATATTAGATTTGAGCTCCAGATGAGATTTGAGATGTGTAATATTTTTTTTGATGGGGCAACAGATGAGATTTACTTTAGCAGTCATTCCATCCGCGGTAGGTTGCACCTGCTATGTACCTGAGATGATGTAATCATGGCATACATCAATTTTCATCTATCAATGTCACTAATTGCATAAACTAACCACTTACATTAGAAGGCTAATGTATGTTTAAGTCCGCATATCTATCTATGAGTCAATAGAGGTGAATTTCAAAGAGAAAAACTACAGTCATTCTGACAGCTTTTGTAGTGAAATAGAATTTAGAATGCTTCTAGTGATTTGCTATTAAATTGTTCAGACATCACTAACAGTTTGACTTTCAAATTGAAATAATAATAAATATTAACATGAAGGAACATACTATTTATAACTGAGATCGTAAGAGATAGGTAGTTGGAATAAATTACCACAAGTTTATACTAAAAAGTGTTGTCGCAGACCATCAAACACTGAACAAGCCATGAAGTCACACCAATATGTTATGAGAATAAGTGATTGTAATAAAGGGAAACAATTTAAATATAAATTGGAATAGACTAGAAGTAATAGCAGTTCAAATTCATAGAAATGTATATCATAGATGTAAGCAACTAGAAGCTTCTCTAGTTATTTGAGCCTAATAATTTCTATTGAGAACTAAAGTGAGGATTGGATACTCACTTATTTTCTTTCTTAGGTTGCCTGTTGTAACGACCTCACTTTCTGTGTCCCCTAATTAAGGAAAGGACTTCAAGTTGAGGGTCATTACCTATTATCCCAAGGATCCAGATTAGTCAAATAACAAATAACAGATAACAATCACAATTAAATTTCAAATATTGTTTACAAAATGCTTACATCAAATTCCATTACCAGAATTGTACATAGAGAAGAAGTGTCTATCTAAATCCTCCTTACTTAGACTAATGTCTTCACATGGTTTCATATTTATCTTCATGTCCCTTATCATGTATATCATCATATACCTAAAATTCCATGAAACAAAACACGATCAGTATGACAAGTCATACCAGTATGTGGGGGAAATAAAGTTTCACAAGTAATGATAATAACATAATGCAACAATTGATGTTTAAAAAACTAAATTTAACATTTTTACCATGACTACCCAATCTAGATTTCTCCACCCTCTATCGTAACCCCTCGGGGCCTCTACTACATTATTCATTGTCTTCCCCTATCTAGGCAGATGACTTCTTCCCGTCTCACCCTCTCCAAGCAGGTGACATTATCATATCTCCCCCTATCCAGGTAGGTGACTTCTCATGTACCCCCTATTTAGGTTGGTACCAAAATATGCCTTCCCCTATCCAAGCGGATGGCCTTTCCATAGATCCATAGGTGACCTAGATTTGGGAAAGTCATGTTCATATATAATGCGATAATCATAGTCACTCTAAAGTTTGCATGGAATGAAATAAACAAGTAGGCATATATTTTCAAACCATGCAAACAAATCTCTGAGAAACCATGTGAAACTACAATTAATATTCTTAGGTGTAATCACATACCTTTGCCGTGCAGAATTCATGTAGAATATTTGAAGTTTGCCTTTTATAAAATCAAATCATCCAGGCAATCCACAATCAATTAGTAGTATTCATGCCAATGTGAGACTGCCAAGATAGCAATCTTGTACCTTGACCCCATTCCATGCGGGTCCAGTCTACCAAATAGTCGGTGTCCATATCAACTCAGTGTTCCCCATTCATAGATGCTTAAAGAAAGATCAAAATGATGTATTTTCCCTTCCCTAGGAGATTTGATATCCACGCACACATGGGCATATTGTCTTTTGTCCTATAATCACCCTCAACCTCGCGACACAGTCTGACAGTGCCAAACAAACTCTGCCACCGTACCTCCTCCCTTGGTCACCCACTCCTGAGAGTCAGGAGAAGGGATGAGCATCTCCATGGGATCCCGATGAACTCTATGGACCCCTGGGTTCGGCTGAAGGCTTATGCAACTATGAGGTGAAGCCATGCCTTCCTGCGGTGCTTTTGCTTGACCAGAGAGATATCAATGGCACTCCATGGTTCCCCCTCACCCCTCCTCTTGCATCCTTATCTTCCAGTTCATGTTTTGCCTTAATGACCTCCATTGAACCCATAGTTGGGCACTGCAACCAGTATGACTATGACAGCTGGCCGTGGTTCTCCTCCCAAACTCCAAGGCGTGGAGAAGGACCAACCTACTTGGAGATCTGAGTTGTTGTGGAGAGGAGGGAGTACATAAGCACCAGAGGGGGAGACCAGATAAGAGTCTACCCACGTTCCTAGCTAGGGCCAAGATCATGGCTTACTGCTACCTCACAGGTTTATCAGGAGGATGGGATAGATGACTTCAGTGACAAAGAGGTTGTAGGCTCCTTCATGGAAGGCAGAAGCTAGGTGTCATGGTGAGGCTAGGCTCTGATATACCTTCACACAGTTTTTAGGCAAAACCCTAGAGTGACTTGGAGGAGGAAATCGACGAAGAATGAGGGGATATGATTCTATCAAAAGGATGATGACATATACATATTATATATATATATATATACATATACATACATATATATATATATACATATATATACATATATATAGGGTGTTCATTGAATACCCGCGCAGGTAACCTGGAGTTCACTACCCGGCATCCAAAAAAGTAACTCTTCTGGTCATAAAAGTAATCCTACTATAAAAAAAGTAACTATTTTGATAAATAAGTAACTATACAACTAAAAAAGTAAATCCGTGAAAAATACACAATAGATATGTATATAATCATGTTTTTGAATCTATTGTTGCAAACCTAACTATCTATGCATGAAACTTTATAGTTAGCAAGGTAAAGTAACCCTCTACATGACAAAATTAAGAAACTAAAAAAAAAGTAACCAAAATAGGGGGCGGGTAGCTACCCGCGCGGGTAGCTACCCGCGCGGGTAGCTACCCGCGCGGGTATTAAAGATGCATATATATATATATATATATATATATATATATATATATATATATATATGAGATTGTCTTTGTTGCCCGCACGGGTAATAAGTGAAGCTACCCATTCTAAAGAAGCGGTGGCATCTTTGTAAATATTTACGGAGTCCCTTCTTCCTATGTTCTGTTCGCCGACAGATTCGGAACCCAGCCCCCGATGAACTTGTCCCCGCGTAGGCACTTGAAGGAGCCGAAGCTGTCATTGACGCCGACCGGAAAGTCCCTATGCCGACGCTCTTGGTCAACTCCATCTGTTTGGTAGATTTGATCCGGCGCAGCTCCTTGACAGTCGATGCGCTGACCTCCGAGATAAGCGACGGCCTCCAGTAGAGAGTATCGGAGATGTCGTCACCGTCGTCGGGAACAGCGGCATCCTAATTCAGTGAGAGCACGACACGCTGATCGACTCGCACCAGTTCGTGCACTTCCTCCAGGCTCATCCTCATCACCGACCCCAGGTTCGACACCATGTGCTCCCGGATCATCAAGTACTACTCACTCAAGAGGTTCGCCGATGACACCGGGAAACCACCCGAGGAGTGGGGGAAAGTTAAGGGTGATAGGATGTTCCATTACTCTTTCGGGATGCAGGTTGTGTTGCTTGCTGTTGGGATGTGTGATAGGGTTAGTTTGTTCGGGTTTGGGAAAGCGGAAGGGGCGAAGCACCATTACCATACGAATCAGAAGAAAGAGATCGATCTGCATGATTACCGGTCTGAGTATGACTTCTACAGTGATCTCACGAACAGACCTGAGGGGATTCCCTTCCTTGGGGACTCCGGGTTCAAAACACTCCCCGTCGTCGTGTACCATTGAATTGTTGGTGATGATGATATTCTCTGTGTAGACTGTGTGCGTGTCACATTGGGTTCAAGGACGAGTTGGATGGATGTAGTGATGGATGAGAAATGACACTGTGGTTTTGCAATCAATTTCGTGGCGATGTTGGTTCAGATTCAGGGATGAGATTCGCCAGTGATAGATCCCCTTGTTGCTCTATCCTTCTGGCCCTATTACTGCTACCGCCACTAATTTTATCTGGTTTGACCGGTTGTCGTTGGGTAGTTTCTACAGAAGGAATGCCCTAATCCAGCCACTCGCCACAGTCGGACAGAAAGCAATCCCGATTTGAAGCTTCTCCTCTAATTCAAAAAGACTTGTAACAGCTACTGAGGAAATTGGGAGAAGCGAGGGGCATACAACATACTTGGCCCTGTTTACTGTTATTACGATTACAATGATGGTTAACTATAAGTACTAAGAGTAAATGTAAGTACATTGAGAGTAACTATAAGTACAGTAACTGTGACAGTAGAGAAAAGTAATCCGGTGATTCAAAAAAATAACTCTTATACTTTGTAAAAGTATCTAACAGAGGAAGGTAAAACACGTATCACAAAAACAATGTGTATGGAACATTGAGTAATAGGGACATCTTGTAAGTAACTATTCGAATAAGAAAGTAAGTGTTCTATTCTAAAAAAATGTATCTATCTCAAAACTCACTGACAAATAAAAGAGATGAACTCGTCATTGATAAAGTAATTATAAGAACACCTAGAGTAATTGCAAGAGCACTACGAGTAACTGTGACAACATAAAGGTAAGAACACCTAGAGTAACTATATGAACACCTAGAGTAACTTTAAGACCACTACGAGTAACTGTAAGAACTGAGATGATGGATGCCCTCGATATCACTATTAAAGGCATCGTTGGCCCATGGTCGTCTGTAACTCCTAAATCATCTGTCATTTGCCTACCTCCACCTCCACACCTATTCACCATGCTCGCTGCCCCACTGTCTATATCCCCCCTTAAGTATGTAATTTTCTTTTTCCACCCAACAAATAGGAATTCATCCTCAACTACTCCCAGTGACATGTGATAAATGCTTTGAATACATTTATGGTTTGAATGCTTATGTTCTTGAATGTTTTAAAAACCTTTATGCTTTGAATGTTGTAAGAGTAACTCTGAAACCACTACGAGTAACTGATACAACCATGCAAGTAATTGAACTGACAGTAACAGAATGCTTGAGTAACTGAAAAGTAATGCTTGAGTAACTGAGAGTAATGCTTGAGTAACTGAGAGTAATGGTTGAGTAACTGAAACTAATGCTTCAGTTACTCACATTGTTTTTTCAGTTATGCTTTGAATGTTGTAAGAGTAACTCTGAAACCACTACGAGTAAGTGATACAACCATGCGAGTAACTGAATTGAAAGTAACAGAATGCTTGAGTAACTAAAAAGTAATGCTTGACTTGAGTAACTGAAATTAATTCTTGAGTAACTGAGAGTAATGCTTGAGTAACTGAGAGTAATGGTTGAGTAACTGAAAAAACCCTGCGAGTAACTGTCACAATCCTGGAGTAACTGAAAAAACACTGTGAGTAATTGAAAAAGGACTACGAGTAACTGAAAAAACACTACGAGTAACTGTGACAATACTGTGAGTAACTGTGACAATAATGCGAGTAACTGAAAAAACCCTACGAGTAATTGTAATAGCAATTAGAGTAACTACGAAAACACTGCGAGTAACTGTCACAACCCTGCGAGTAACTGAACAAACAATGCGAGTAACTGAAAAAAGCCTGCGAGTAACTGAAACAAGCCTACGAGTAACTGAACAAACACTGTGAGTAACTGTCACAACCCTACGAGTAACTGAACAAACAATGTGAGTAACTGAAAAAACCATGCGAGTAACTGAAAAAACCCTGCGAGTAACTAAAAAAACACTGTGAGTAACCGAAAAAAGCCTGCGAGTAACTGTGAAATACTACGAGTAACTATGACAACAATGCGAGTAACTAAACGAACACTACGAGTAACTCAAATAGCAGTTAGAGTAACTGTGAAAACAATACGAGTAATTGAAAAAGCACTACGAGTAACTGTGACAACCCTGCGAGTAACTGAACGAGCACTACAAGTAACTCTAACAGCAATAAGAGTAATTTTGATAGTCTAGAAAAGAAACACTATGATTCAAACTTAGTTACTCTTATACTTTGTAAGAATAAATGTGACAACACTAAGAGTATCCATTGCACACAAAGACAAAAACATATTCTTCAAAAAGAACAGGGGTTATTCAGTAACCCAATTTGACATTTTTAAGTTTGTTTCGTCCAAACAAGAGATGGTAGACATAAATCCATTTCTTCTTGTATAATATACAGATGACTCCTCTATTGCATCCTATTTAAATCCATTCCAATGTATCCATTAAGGCAAACGTAACTATATGGTATGAAAAGTAACTATCTGACATTAAAACTATCTAACACCAAAAGTACTAGGACACAAAAAGTAACTATATGGTACAAAAAATAAGTACCCGACATTAAAAGTAACATCTAGACACAAAAAATAATTATCCAACACTGAAAGTAACGTCAGGACAAAAAAAGTAACTACATGGTAAGTAAAGTAACTATCTCATACTAAAAGTAACTCCAAGACACAAAAAGTAACTATCTAACACTGAAAGTAACATCAGGATACAAAAGTAACTATATGGTACAAAAACTAACTATCCGGTATCGAAAGTAATACCAAAACATAAAAAGTAACAAAAAAGCAATCACAAGTAGCACCGAGGATTTGGTGTAGTATCAAATTTGATATTCACCTTAATTTTTAAGCATATCCACTCCACTTAACATCACCCACCCAGATACTAATGTTAATCATTTTTTATGTTTAGTAGTTACTTTTTCGTGTCAAATAGTTACTTTCTATACCACATAATTACTATTTATATCTAGTAGTTACTTTTCGTGTCAAATACTTACTTTTCATACTATATAATTATGTTTTGTATCAAGTACTTACTTTTCATACATATGAATTTGATTAGTAGGATTTTTTGCCCAATTGTGGGTTCGATGTAAACACAAGTGTTTTTAGTAAGTATTATGCGAATTTGTAATTATTTCATACTTTTATGATCAAAATATTATTTTTCTTGTCAAACATTTACTTTTTGTTCCACATAATTACTTTTTATGTTTAGTAGTTACTTTTCATGTCAAATAGTTACTTTTTGTACCACATAATTACTTTTTGTATCAAATAGTTACTTTTTATACGTATGAATTTGATTAGCGGGAAACTCATCCAAGTGTGTTCAGTACAAGTGTAAGTTCCATGTGTGACGGAGGTGTATGTTACCTTCGATCCTGACATAACCAAACAATCGAATGGACATGGAGGAGTTGAACGCCCCTGATGGTGTATGACACCTTCTCTTTTATTTTCCTATCTCATCAACAGTTACTCGTCTAGTGTAGCATTACTGCTATTTGAACGGAACTTCATTACTCTCAGTGGCAATAGAGCAAGCAGCTATGGGGCAGATTAAATATCAATACCAACTGACAAAATTTTTTATTACGCCAACATTACACAAGTATATTGTTCCAGTCTAGCTTGTCCAGGTAGTTGGTACTGAATACCATCAGCCGCACCCAAACACAGTCACACACGACCACCAAATCCATCCAAAAAGGGATACCAGAGAAGCTGATGTTAATGTTGCCCCCTGCATTGTTGTCTCTGCCTCTTGCGGCCACACCCGTGGTCCATTTCGTCAGCGCCCGACGGGTAGCAGCTGTCTTCGTATATGTTCCTGGATGACCTCGACGAGCCTTGTTGCTACTTTCCATCCTTTCCCTTACTACCGCCGCCACTGTCAAAGTGGCCGCTATCATTGTTCCTGTCACTGTCAGACAGATCCGAGTCGACATCCTGCTACCGCCTCCATGGTCAGTTTCTACTCTATGATCCATGTGGAGCTTCCTCTCCCTAATATTGAACTAAATCGCCTCAGTTTTCTCCATCACGTATGACTAGTACTCGTCCTGCACTTTACAGATCAGTGGTCTCGGTCTGAAAGCGGCGGCGCTAGTCCCTGAATCCATCGCTCTGGCTCACTTCCATGCCAACTTGCTTCCACGCCAATAAGATGTATGGGAACGATGCCACCGTCCGCAACTGGACCAAGAAGACCAGCACCACCATCCACCCAGTCAGGCTCAGGATTGCTATTAGCCAGTTCCTCGTCAACATGATACATGAACCTGCACCCAAACTGCCACACAACCACCCCACAGGGAAGACCCGACGGCCACTTAAGGAGCGGAGCTCCTCTATGCCTTGATGCTGCACACCCAATCTCAGTGCCTCGCCGTACAAGAAACCGCACAGAGGCACGCCAGTCAGAGATGACCATGCCTCAAGGGAGAAGGAGGAGGGAGAGGCGAGAGGGGCCTGGGGGGAGAAGGGGAGGAGTGACCACAAGCTGTCGGCCCTCTCCCCCAAGCCAGCTAGATGCTCGTGAGCGTGCCGTAGATCGTCGGGCTATCGCCAGAGCGGGGAGCGGAGAGCGTCCTGCTAAGAATTCCACCGATAATTACGTCATGTGCCACCGCGTTTTCAAGAACGGGTAGCCAAAATAAAATACCCATGTGGGCATTAAACAAACTCCATATATATATATATATGTGTGTGTGTGTATGTATATATATGTATATATATAAATATATATATATATATATACATACATACATGTATATATATAAATATATATACATACATACATAAATATATATATACACACATACATACATATATGTACATGCATACAAATATATATATATATATATATATATATATTGATGGAGCTCCCACTTACGTGGAATTATGTGCACCACTAAAAATCCTAAAGATAGTAAGTCTTTTAGGTTTAGCCTTGCTTATACTAGATTAAAAACTCCACCCACGTATGCTAGGATACGTGAAAGTCTTATCTTAGTATAGTTAAGGGTCGAATCCACAGGACAACGGTCTTGTTAAGATCAACAAGATGGAAAACATTAGAATTTCATTTAACTCCTTAAAAGTCGGTATTTAGATCAAATAGTTGGTTTGGTTGTTTAAACTAAGTGTGAGTAATGTAAAAGCAGGAAAATAAATTTAAAGTTGTAAACAATGTTGAGAAACCACTAGGATGTGATCGGTTTTCACCACCACTACACATTGATCAAAACATACATCACAATAACTTGGCTTATAAAGAAAAGAGTCTAAACAGTTAGTATCTTTATAGGCTTAGCCTCCTTTTGGATAACTAACTATAAGAAACATGGAAGTGTTGCAATGCCAGCCATCCTCAGATGAACGATCACTTACTTTGCATCACTCCCCTCACAAAGTGTGTTCCTCAACCCGTCAATGTTTTGCTTTCATACGTCAACTAATTCCATTTCATAGTATGAAAGTACAACGATGGAGGTGAGTTTACTCCACTTCTTGAGAAATGCTTCTAGATACCGAACCAAACGTATGGTGACTACATACAATATGGAACCAACAAGCAGTCAATATTCAAATCTAGAAGTACAAACATAGACATTTTGTACTAACAGATAATAGATAACACAAGTTGGTGATCAGGCAACTAGCATTCATTAAATGATTGATGTTGAACTGGAAAGATAGTGTTTTTCTATTGCAAACTCAAGAATTACAATGTATGAAATGAAAACATGGGTAGAGGGGCTACTCTCCGCACCCTAGTGTATAAGACTACTCGCTCATGGCAAGAACAAAGAAGGGGGTGAGAAGAGAGAGAGAGAGAGCATCATCTCCACGAAGGAGGGAGGAAGGTCGACCCCTTGGAGAGAGAAAGAGCGACGATCTTCACACTTCATAGCTTGCTCGATGATGAATCCTCCTCTTCCCACCTTTTTTGTCGATGAGAGAGAAAGTAGCTTGGGGATGGAGTATGAATCTCGTACCGGTAGCCTTGGGACAGTGAGTGAAGGATGGAATGGATCTGGAACAATAGAGGCAGCCTTTGGACGTCATGAGATGGATGTCCAAGACCATGCCTCTACCCTTCTATTTATAGGCTTGGCATGTGTCTTGAACGGATTGGGTTAGATCTGCAAATTGCCCAAAATCTCTTGGGCCACGGAGTCACACTTTGTGCATGTCTTTTGTCTATTCGGTTTCCAACCTTACTTTTTTTTTCTTTAAATGGTTTGAGAGAGTGTGAGACTCTCTTCTCTCGGTCTTGGAAACCGATTGCTCTTCTTTCGGTTTAGTCCATTTGGTCTTGGCTTTCCTTACTTTCACGGTCTTGATAAAGTGCTTCCTCAGTTTGCTAATCCATTTGATCTTGCCTTCACGGTCGTGCGCATGCATGCACTCTTCACGGTCTTGCTGCTTTTTCTCCTAACGGTCTGCACCTCTCGATCTTGCGCTGTGCGCTTCACTATTTTGGAAACCGCAAGCATCCTCTCATTCTCACAGTCTTGGTGCTTTACGCGGTTCTGCGGTCTTGGTTGCTCATGCGGTTTCATAGGTTCCTGCCTCTATGGTTTTAGGTCAGCCGATCTAAACGGTCTCGGTAGCTATACGGTCCTTAAGAATGCCGCCACCCTCTACCGGTCTCAAGACCGATGGGATCTTACTCTATCTCAAGACTGCCTAGGGTTGCTGGTGTAGGCGATGATGGTGGCGGAATGGAAGAGGAAGAAAGGAAACATCAAGTTGTAGTTGGGTAGCAGAGAGAGGAATCACTGCTGCTGGTGAGGAGGATGACGTCGAAGGCCATCCGTGGACAGTATTGGTATCGACGAGCAGGTTGCAGGTGCTTCTACCATGAGGAACAAGATGCCATTGCCGAGGTCTGTTGCAGATCGTGTAGGGTGTAAGAGGAGGACGGCGGTGCTGCTGGTGGTGGCGGTGCTGCTCCGTGCATGTGCGACTAGTATGAGCAGGGAGGTCGAGGGAATAGCGACGTCATTTCTTGGAGTCGAGCAGAGCGTGTAGGCGACATTGTGGCGGGGAGGTGATGGTGATCGGGTGGTGTTGTTGGGCGATGGCTGTGGAGCAAGGTTGCTGTAGATGGTTGCCGCTCCTTGCGGTCTTAGAATCATGAGGACTTTCACGGCCTTGAGACCATGAGGGCTCACATGGTCTAGAGACCGTGAGAGCTCACGTGGTCTAGATACCGTGAGAGTAGTTGTGGAGGCAAGACTGAATGGCTAGATGAATATGGGAGGTTAATTCTTGATCGAACGATGTTGGATGCTCACGGTTTTGGGATCGAGCGAGCAAATCGAGTAGTCAAGATCATTAGGTTCAAGAATGAGAAGCCAAAACCGTGTGAGGTCAAGACTAAATGGAGTCAGGACTGAATGGATCGAGACCGAATGGATCGAAACAGAAAGGATGAAATCAAATGGATCGAGACCGAATGGTCAAGACCGATTGGTCAAGATCAAATGAGGTCAAGACCGAATGGATGAAACCAAATGGAGGTCAAGACAGAATGAGGTCAAGACCGAATGGATGAAACCAAATGGACCAAGATCGAATGGAGGTCAAGACCAAATGGAGGTCAAGACTGAATGGATGAAGCCGAATGGATCAAGACCGAATGGTGGTCAAGACTGAATGGATGAAACTGAATGGATCTCGATTAGATGGTTGAGGGTGATCTGCAGGGAAAAAGGAAAGTGAGTAAGGGGGGATAAGATCAAATAAATTGAAAAACTAGGGTAATTAGAACTAGGAAAGCATTATTTACATGAAACTAAAGAGATACTTAAAGTAAACCAAAACAAGGGTAGATCAGTCAATATGTGGCACAAAATCCTTAGAATTGGCGACTAAGAGGGTGAATCTGGAGGATTCATCATATATATATATATATATATATATATATATATATATATATATATATATACATACATACATACATACATACATACATACATACATATATATACATATGTATATATATATATATATATATATATATATATATATATATATATATATATATATATATATAGGATAGAATACACTCGAGTATATCTGAAGTAGAATACACTCAAGTAGTTTTCCATGATGCAATATTTTTTTCTAAATCTAATCCATTGATCTTCTTAAATATCATGTGAATAACTCATATATAAAATTTGAGACCATTTGGACATTTATAGGTCATGTTATGAAGACCAAAAAATTATGTATTTCAAATTAGTTTCGTATGTCAATTTCATTGCCCTATGATGAGTGACTTATACTCATCCAAATGAGCTCAAAATTTGCATGTAGCCTAATTATAGTATAAAAATGAAGATCAATGGTTTACATTTGACAAAAAAATAGTCTTTATATACAAAAACCACTTGAGTGTAGCGTCAAATTTGTACACTTGAGTGTATTCCAACCAGACTATATATATATATATATATATATATATATATATATATATATATATATATATATATATATATATATATATATATATATATATATATATATATATATATATATATATATATATATATATATATATATATATATAGTCAGGCTAGAATACACTCGAGTGTTTCCAGAGAAGAATACACTCAAGTAGTTTTTCATGTTGCAATTTTTTTTTAAAATCTAATCCATTGATCTTCTTAAACATCTCGTGAACAGCTCATATATAAAATTTGAGCCCATTTGGATATGTATAGCTCATGTTATAAAGACCACAAAAATTATACATTTCAAATTAGTTTTGTGCATCAATTTTTTTGCCCTTGGATGAGTGACTTACACTCATCCAAATGGGCTTAAAATTTGTATGTTGCCTAGTTATAGTATGACTACGAAGATCAATGGTTTACATTTTGCAAAAAAATAACCTTGATATGCAAGCACACTTGAGTGTATTCGTGTGATCTGTACACTCGAGTATATTCTAGCCTGATTATATATATATATATATCTATATATATATATATATATATATATATATATATATATATATATATATATATATATATATATATATATATATATATATATATATATATATATATATATTAGGCCAACAAAAAACTTCATCTTGGTTCTGACTTCTCGGGTTTTGTTTGAAATCACTTGCCGACTCCCTTCCTTTCTTTTAATTACTTTCCAATTTCATTCTTCATTGTTATGCCCACAATGGATTAATCCAAAATCTTGTTTTTAATAATCTACTTCTCTTTCTCATGGTGCACAAGGGTGATGTCAAATATGACAATGCACTTTATGAATTCCCCTTAGCAGATTATTATATTCTTTCCATGTGCATTAAAAAGATGCTCCTTTTGTAATTTAATACCAACTAAAAGACATGGTTCTAGGAAAGAACATATTTCCTCTTATATTCCTTTATGTAAAACACTTGGCTTTATATTTATTAATTCAAAATCCTCAAAAAGACACCACCACTTCCACATTAAGGTTTGTATTTTGTAAAGATAAGCCATAAAGAAAGGTATATCAAGTTATGGAAATTTTCTAGATTACTCATCTGTATCTTTATTATATATATATATATATACATATATATATATATATATATATATATATATATATATTCTTCCAATTCAAATATCCTAATTCAAGGAAATTTACAATGTTTTTCCCAATCTATATCCAGTAAATAGATGTTTTTAATGCACAAAACTTGCTCCTTTAATCATCCCATTAAAACAAAGCCATTATATTACGAATATCATTTTTCTTTCAATTTACATAATTATCTTATTTTCATTATTATTTTCGAGTATGCCAAAAAGACAGACTGAAATATTCGTATTTGGTGCCTCAATCATGGTGTTTCCAGTCTCAGCCAGGTAATTGTCCTATAATTATCTAAAACACCATAACGCCTATTTCTTTTGGCAACTTGCCAATCATTTCATTTATCATAACAAAAGGCCATTATTATTAATTTATGTAAAAATTCCTTTTATTTATTTAACTTGTGCAACAAGCTCCCATGCCATAAAGGCAATCCATATTGTTATTTCCCCTGGTAATACCATTAGAGGATTATTTATCAAAACATGCTTTACATTTAAATCATTTAATTTTACCAAAATTGAGGATATTACACCTGCAAAGTTACAAAATGTATTTACTTTAGGAAGCAAGTGTAACAAATATAATGGCAAGGATGCTTAGAAAATAATAAGATCTTCCCCAACAGCTTGTGGTGTCCGCTATGTACATTTTGTCACATAACATTGTTTCATGTGTTTTTGACTCAAGATTGATTTATCAAATGTTGAGTCTCAAGTTTGGAATCTAAATCTAGATTTAGAAGAGGATTTGATTGTTGAGCAGAGACCGACATCTGTATTATGATTTCTTTCCAATCAGAAACTAGGTAAGGTGCATTAGGTATCCTACCTTAGCTAATTTTGAATGATTTCATTGACTAGGTAATGGGGCTCAATTATAGAAAGGGGAAATCTTTATTTGATATCTTGAAAAAGTTACAATGCACTCTCTTTTATAAAACAAGAGAGTAAGGGAGAACCAATACCAGGCAATATGGGATAAAAGAAAAGCTAAAGTAAGAAAAATCTCCAGCACATAACAAAACATACAATAGAAGATAACAAAACACAAAACTCATGCTAACACATAAAGCATTTATACTAATACTCTCCCTCAAGCTTGATAATAGATGTCAATCATGCCCAGCTTGTCCACCAGTGTAGAAAAGCGAGAACTGAGAAGTATCTAGGTAAAGATATCAACAACTTGATATTCTGTCTGAAGATAAGGAGTACAAATACATCCAGAAAGAACTGCTTCTCAGACAAAGTGGAAATCCACTTCAATCTTCTTAGTGCGCTCATGGAAAGTGGGATTTCTAGAAATATAGGTGGTAACCTTATTTTCATAGTACATAGAAAAAGGATAAGAGCCAAAAATTTCAAATTCCTTGATGAGTCATTGGACCCATATTAGTTCACAAGCAGTGTGAGCCATAACCCTGTATTCTTCTTAACACTTGACCGGGCAACCACGGTCAGCTTTTTATTGCGCCATGTAACCAAGTTCTCACCGACAAAGGAACATAATCCAGAAGTAGATTTTTAGTCATAATGATTGCTAGTGTAATCAGAGTCAGAATACCCAGTAAGTTTGTAGTTCCCATATCTACGATATAAAAAAACCTTTCTAGGGTCATATTTCAAATTTTTAAAAATTTGACACACAACATCCCAATAATGTTGTTGAGGTTTGTCCAAATACCTATTGACAAGTTCAACAACAGTAGTAATATCAACTCTCCTCATAGTGAGATAGATAAGCATGCCAACCGTTCACTGGTATTGATGGTTATTTGGGTATGGAGGTGAAGATTCATCATCCCAATTGGTATTGGGATTTAGAGGAGCACTAACAGGTTTAGACCCAAGCATACCTAATTCTATCAGAAGGTCCAACGCATATTTGCATTGTGAAAGGCAGATGCTAGAAAACAATATGGAAACTTCAATTCCCAATAATTATCCAAGTTTGCCTAGATCTTTAGTAATAAAATGTTGTTTGAGATATTGTTTAGTAGTTCCAATACCATCTTAGTCATCACCATATAGAATGATATCATCCATATAAACAATAAGCATAACAAGTCCAGAGATGATATTTTAATAAAAACATAATGATCTAAATGTGAATGCCAAAATGGAAATTTAAGAAGTATCTAGCTTAATTTATGAAACCAAGCCTGTGGACTTTGTTTTAGGCCATATATCACCTTCCTAAGTATGCAAACTTTAGAACTCTCCCCCTAACTAATAAAACCAGGTAGTTTCTCCATATAAACATCTTCATGGAGGTCACTATGTAGGAAGGCATTTTTGACATCAAGTTGATAAAGAGGGAAATCTTAATTGACAAATATAGAGATAAGTACTCTCACAGAGTTGAGGCAAGACAAAGGAGAGAAAGTTTCGAAGTAGTCCACTCCATAGGTCTAAGTATAGACTTTTGCTACAAGGCAAGCCTTGAGTCATTCAATAGAATCATCTGGTTGATATTTAATATTAAAGACACAAGGACATCCAATCATTGGATAGTTTTCAGGATGATCAACAAGATCCCATGTTTTGTAATCTCATAGTGCTGACATTTTTATTTCCACAGCTTGACACTAGGAAGGATTCTAAAGAGCTAGTCTAGAATTCTTCGTCACATAAATAGCAGAAAGAGTAGTAGTATAACATATAAATCTAGCACCACGATTAGTGGTAGGGCAACAATTATTGATCAAATGTTGAGTACAGGAGAAAACACCTTTCCTTAGGATGATAGAAAGATTTAGGTCAGAAAATACCTGGGGGTGTTGTGATCTGTTGATGAGGGAGGAATTAGTTGTTGAGGAGCCACAGGGGGGATTTGTAACTATTGGTCTTATCATGGATACCTCTTTAGTTTCATCAGTGCAATCATGTTCTACTACCTCATGCAGAGGAGTAGGAACCACCAGATCACTAGATAAAGAAGATCCTTAGTTAGAGTAGTATAGTGTTTTTTCAAAGAATACAACATCCACACTCACAAAGCATATTCAATTGACAGGATCATAACACCAATATCCTTTCTGAGATTGGGAGTATCCCAGAAAGACACAATTAATGGAGTGAGGGTCATGTTTAGAAAACCCAAGGTGAAGATTCTTAACAAAATAGATGATGTCAAAGATACACAATGGATTAGAAAACAAAGGTGCATTGTGGTAAAGAAGAGAGATAGATGCTTGATTAGCTAACACAGAAGAAGGAATACAATTGATTAAGTAGCACACTATAGAAACAACTTTAGGCCAGAAATGTTTAGGGACATGATAGTGAAGAAGATGAGTGCATGCTACTTCAAGAAAATGAAGATTCTTCCATTCAGGCACACCATTTTGTTGTGGTGTGTAAGAGCTGGAAGTCTGATGAATGGTACCATGAGATTTACAATGATGATCGACAAATTTTTGGATAAACTCTAAGTCGTTACCGATTTGTAAGATTTTTATAGAAGTTTTTTATTGGGTTTGGATCTCAGTAAAAAAATTGGTGAAAGTTTGCATAATGGTACTATGATCCTTTAGAAAAATGAACCAAGTTACCCAAGAATAATCTTCAATAAAGGTCATAAAATAGCAATATCTAGAAAAGCTGGAAACATAACATGGACCCCAAATATCAGCATTAACAATGTCAAATAGATTTTTAGAACTAATTCCTTGCTTCTTATGTAAAACTTCCCAATTTTATTTGCCAAACTGACATGACTTACACATAAATTGTTTCTCAAAAATATTTGGAAATAAACAACGGAGTTTAGCAGCAGAAGGATGCCCTAGACGATAGTGCCATTGTAGACTAGTCACAAAAGATAGCAGAGCTACAGTAGATTGTGGCACATCCAGGTAGTACAATTCATGTGTTCCTTCATGGCCCAAACCAATCCTCTTCCTTGTATGGAGAACCTGAAACAAACAACGCTCAGGGTCAAAATTAATCAATCACCAAAGGCTCTTATCAATTTTATTGACAAATATCACATGAAGAGGAAATTATTGAATAGATAACACATATGTTAAGGGTATATTTTTGGATAGAGATATAGTTCCAATGCCATGGACATTGAACTGAGTCCCATCCTCAATAGTCATAGGAGGAACTTTTGTAGTCTTAAATAAGGTAGTGAAAAGTTTGGAACACCAGAAATATGGGTAGATGTACTGAAGAAGATGACCATTTATTTTTACCAATGGTAGCAGGTGATGTAAGTAAGGTAAAGGAACCTCCTTTTGTAGCAGTTGTTGGCCAAGATAGACACACTTGGAAGAGTTTTTCAAACTCTGAGAGAATCCACTCAACCGTGAGTTGAACAGGGTTTGACCCAGTAGTAGTTGAGTGTTGATAGACATTAGAGAAGACTGATTTGCCTAGGCAAGTTTTCCGTCTTTTTCTCAATAGTGGTCCTCATCATACTTCATGCACCCATAGATGTTGTAGAAGCATTTTCAAGAAGTATTTGAGGTTGACCTTGTCCTGGGCCAGTAGGAGGACCTCATCCAAGAGCACGTCCCCCACAGTCTCGACCACGACCACGACCATGTTCACATTCTAATCTAGAATCAAGGGAGTGAACCGCAAGGATCGAGTGACTAGAAGAAATAGCAGGCAGAGAGTCCACAGAAGGAAGGCATTGAATCCACTTGAAAACACCCCTTAGCGTAGGTAAGGGATCATTGGATAAGATTTGGTCTACCGCTGCTGCAAAGGAATGAGGGAAACCATCCAAAATTGGACAAGCTGAAGTTTGTTGAGTTGTTGTTGAACTTCTTTGATATCAACAACGAGTTGATGATATACTTCAAATTCAGTCCCAAGTGTTGAACGATGATTCTAATAGTCTTCTACTGCATCTTTTTGAGTTCCATCTCTCTGGATTCTGTGGAGACTACAGAGAGTAAGGGATATACTTTAAATTCAGTCCAATGGAATGCTCTGATACCATATAGAAAGGGAAAAACTTTGTTTGATATCTTGAAAAAATTACAATCCAGTCTCTTTTATAGCAATAGAGAGTAAGGGAGAACTAGAACCAGGCAATATGGGATAAAATAAAAGCGAAAGACAAGAAAAATCATAGGCACATAACGAAACATACAACACAAGATGTCAAAACAGACAACACATGATAACACATAAAGCATATATACCAATATCATCCATTACCCATGGGGGAACAGAAAAGTCTTCACCCTAAGAAAGATCCATTTTTGTCCAACAACAACTATTTTCCCTTCAGGTAATATCAATTATTCCAGTTCTGTGTCCTATCAACAAAGAGAACTAGTGTTAAAGTTGCAAAATTTTAATCAAGAAATAACCAACATAAAACGCTTAGATTTTATTACCTTATCACTGATTTGAATATATTACAGTTCTTTAGTCAAATGAGCTTCACAAATTTCACTAAAGACTGCCCAATCATCCTTGAGCTTCCATGATATGCTAGGCTTGCAACCGCCAACCTAGTTTTTGACTTTTTAGATCTTTTAGCGCATATTGTGTGGTTCCTTCTAGAGCATCCTGACCTAGAAGATGTCCCTGAGCTCATGGCAATAGGAGGAGTGTCTCCTAGGAGGCACATGATGATGAGAATGGACCACCACCTCCTCCTTCTCAACACTACACTAGGAGACGTAGGGATGTTGAGTAAAGCCTCGAGGAGCCTTATGGCTTTTATGAGATCCTAAATAAGTTGGAGGATATCCAAAGCAAGCAACAATGCCAAGGTAACTGGCTCAACCATATGTACCTGATGCAGTGCTCCCATGAGTCTTGGCATGTGGCCCAAGACCCCTACATTGCTAATCGACCTCAGTATGAGGAGTATGGGGCCTATAAGGCCTATCTTGACCCCAACTCCCCATATTGGGGCAACTACTACTACAATCCTCCATCACCCTCACATTTTCCACCTCTAGTGTGATCTTCTTCCCTCCATATCTAATTTAGGTTTTGCTTGGGATGAGTAAAAATCTAAGTCTAGGGTGGAGGTGGGTGGTATGATTATATTCCACCCCTATCTTTTCCCTTATTTGCTTTATTTTTTCTTTGTATTGTTTTGCATGTATTTGCTCTGTTCATGGCCTTTATCTAGTCGGCCATTCCATTTTGTTTTCCTTAGTTCTAAAAAGGCCATTATCTAGTCAGCCATTCCTTTTTTTTTCCTTAGTTCTAAAAAGACCATTATCTAGTCAACCCATTGATTAGACATCTATCATTTTACCCCAAATTGAATTTAGTAAAACCTTTTGCAAAATCTTTTACAAATTTCCATATGTGAAACCATTGTGTAACCTAGGACCCCTAAATAACATCACTCCTTGGAATAGTTGGCAAGTCATATGGAATCAATAAGAACCAAGAATAATTTTTTCCCTATATTTAAACAATATATCATCTTGTTATAAAACCTATATGATGTGATTTATAGGCATACTCTAACTAGAGCAATGACACTCTTTGAAAAAAAAGGAAAAAAATGTTGAAGTTATTAGGACTAGGACGCCTCTTCCTTTCTCCTATTTTTCTTCTAAAAAAGAGAAGGAAAGAATCACCACTTGAAAAAAATTAACTCTGGGATGGCATGCTTCGCAAAACAAAAATTCCACACCCCACAAAGGGGTGTACCATCAAAAGATGCCAAAAGTGCACATGAAAAATTGTGACCAATGTAGCCACAACTCCACAAATTTATATCCCAAGTCGAACAGAGGAGGGATCACTAATTTCATCATGCCCCCTTCATCATGTTCTCGTGCAAACAACTTATAAAACTAAATTGAGAATATTAAAGAAAAAGTAAGATGAAGCCTATGTTTCTACAAAATCTTGATTTAGAAGCAAGGTGTGATAATTGTTTTGATAGGGAATAAAGAACTTTGTGCTACGTGGTTTTAGGTTATTGGGCCACTTGGCCAAATTTTGGAGGTAAAGATTATAGTGATGTTACCAGGGTGAGGAATGACATGTTGTGAGTATAATTTGGACTTTATTTGAAAATGAATTTGCTCAGGATGAGCAAAGATTCAAGTCTGGGGTATTTTGATGAATGCATATTCATCTATCTTTTTGTTTAATTTTCATAAATATTCTCATTTAGAACTTATCTCTTTTTCAGTAATTTTAGGGACAATTTGCATACCCACTTTTTGTTTTATTATGCAACTACTTAACTATTTTCTCACTTTTTTAGGTTTTTCCTCCAAAGCTAAAGTTTTGACCTATCGAGCTCAGGAGACGTCCATCTCACAGCTCCCGACTGTCATTTCACATCCATGAAGCCTAAACCTAGAGCCAGACAACCACTTGGTCCTCGGCTCAACCTGCTACCTTAACACTCCATATGGGCATCTCGCTTCATCAAGATGGTCGTCTCATCGTCCCCACCGAGCATCTACGCTAGCCCAGAAGGCCATGTAAGCTTCACCTAAGATCAAATCAATTTGCAAAGGGTGCCACCACTTAATTAGGGTTTCAACTATTTGACCAGACACAAGGAGACATGGGACAGGTGTCCTGCATCATCCAGAACCTTATTTCGAACATGACTTTGAGTCCAAGAATGCAACCCAGATGATCATCTCAGTTAGGGAAACGACCACTCATGGTCCACAGGCATCATATACCAACAGTCACCACTCCTTTTGTTCCTCCCCACATTTCAAGGTTTCCACCCCTCCTTACCCTATAAAAGTAGGGGAGACTCTCTAAGAAAAGGGACCTTAGTTTTTGTACTTGAAGTTAATTTTGAAACTCATCAATTTAATTCTTAGTTGTAATATTTACATTCAGCAACAAAATTGGTTCTTGTCTTCCGGATCTGGATTTCCTTCTTATTCTTGTTCTTTCTTCTAGTTCTTTCTATTGGAGAGGGGGATTAAGAGAGAAAGCCATTTAATTGTGACCACCTTTTCTCTCCTCATAGATTTTGGTCTTTGTGGTCTATGGCTTCCTACCTTCTTCCCCTTGTTTCTCAATTCCTTTCTATGACAAGTGAGTAGTTCCCTTATCGAGGTGAGGGGAGTAGCGCCTTAGCCACATGTTGATCAGATCTGGTTTAACACGACTATTTTAGACGGATGATTTTTGGTTTAGAAATCCCCAATTTAAATGAAGTAATTAATCATTTTTAGCGATAGTTGATCCCAATGGAAGTGACCATAGAACTTGGGATTTAGAATGCCTAAATTGATTTTACAAGGATTTGGATGTGACTACGGAAAAATCCTCTTTAGGATGAAGAAGTGAACACTAAGACCAATGGGTTCGTGTGGAGTTCCTCACTTGCATTTTATTTATGAATGATTCACATGCCTGCTTCTATCTTACTTGTCATGTATCTCTTAATCTTGTTTTCACAAAGGCTAAGGTGGTGAAACCCCTAAGCCTCGATGCTTTCCATTCTGATTCAATCGTTATTTCAACACTTGTTTTCCATAACTTCTTTTTTACTTCTTTCACTTTCTTTCTTGTTTTATATAATCTTGTGTGATAACAATATTCTTTCTTTACTTTCTTATCTTGATATAATTTTTTCCTTTCATTGCTTTAGTGTAATCTTTTACTCTCTTTGCACTTTAATTTCTTATTCAAGTGTAATCAATCAACAGACAAACTAGAATTTGTTGGATCTAGGGCTCTAGAGGGGGGTGAATAGAACTTAAACAATTCTCACAAGATAGATTAGACCTTCAAATTATATCAAATTAAAACTAATAGCTTAAGTGCAATTTGAAGTCCTAACTAACAAGCATAGAAATGATGAGAGGAATTGATAGCAAGCACTTGACAAGGTCATGTAGAGTGGTTCCACTCTCCAAACTAGGAGAGAGTCGGTCCACTACCTAGAGAGTTCCACCTCTAGGACTTTGCAAGTGCTTTTCTCTATATATTCACCAATAAGAGTTACAAAACAAGACCACCAAATGACTTACCCATCCAAGCACTAAGAATTTTCCACCCTACCAAGGACTTACCCACTTTTCTAAGAGTCACCAACCTTCTCCAAGGTCATACATACTCTTGCACAAGTCTTCCACCTTCAGGGACTTTTCCACTCTTCTTGGATCTTCAGCCTTTTCCTTGTCCTTCACCTAGAAAAGATCTTCACCTCTTCTTCAACCTTGAAGAAGAAGAACAACAACTCCACCTTCACTCAGAGTAGCTTGCTTCAGATTTGCTTCATGGAGGAAAGGGTTAGGGAAGATGGAATGGATGAGAGCTTTACAAGCACAAGGAAGTATCTCTCTTACAACAGACCTATCTCACTCAGAATCACAAAATAAATTGTAAACTAGAGAGAGAAAGGGGCTCAAGGAGTTGCAACACACTCAACTATAGTAAGGACTTAGAATAGCATGAATGAGAAAACTTGGAATGAACTCCAAGGGGTCCAATTTATAGGTGGGGGTGTTCTCTTGAGTGTGGGATCACATAGGGTCAAAATATAGCCATTTCCCAAGATGCAAAGGATCTATTTTTGCCCAAAACAATTCACCAACAGTTACAATCACTTTTTCTACATTTTTTATACAGTACATTCATTTGATTTTCAATAAAGGTAACTCGACCGATCCACTAAAAGACAAAGCCAATTTTCAAACTATCAGTCGAGTTTGTTCTCGAAAACTTGACCGATGAGCTAAAATCAGGTTTTCTTAGTGATTCGGTCGGTCAATGTTTGTGAGTGTGCAACTCTATCGATGGGTCATCTTCAGAAAATCCATCATAGGATTGGTCAAGTTTCCAACTCGACCGATAAACAGCCCGTGACAAATTTTCTAATTTGATATTTGAGCGATTAAACCTTGGAATTAAGTGTCCCTGATTTTTTCTCATCTTATTTATAAGTCATATCATCAATACAAGTGATTACAAAAATTATCTAAGGTCATTTGGAGTGATTTCCCAAATTGCACACTTGCATTGCATTTGACTTGAACATGAACAAGCTATGGCTTGTATAATTTGATCCTTTTCATGTACCTAAAGCCTAAAATAAATCTTGAACAAACATATTAGATACATAGGAATGTAATGGTTAAGTCATTATCAAAATATGGGCAATGTATTACTCTCAGGTCAACATTCTCCTCCTTTATGACAATGACAAACCATTCCTCAATCATATTAAAAAGGATATTGAAGTTATACCTTTGCCTTGTGAATTGCAAGGGGATTCAATATTTTGAACGATTTAAATTTCTCCCCCTTAATCTATGCTTACACTAACCTGCATAGTTTGTCTATCTACACAAAGAAATATAACACATATGTACTATATGATACTTTAGCAAGTCACATGATAAAGCATATAATGAACAAGTAAAGGATCTCATAGGCAATAAAAGCAATATGGTTGAGCTTTAAAACATTGAATTTCTCTCCCCCTTTTGGCATTATAAAAAAGGAAGGGGGAGGTAGAAGAGCATATAAATATGTCTTCTCCAAGCACAACCAATGCATACATCCATAACATGGACTCTCAAAACAAACACCAAACAGAGACGAGAGAAACAAACAGTCTAAGTCATAATCAAAATATGGTAAAACATGGCACCAACTCGGGAGATGTAGAAAATCAAAGAGTATGTGTACACAGAATAATGATTACAACCTAGAAAGAAAGTTCTCAAAAAATATCTACAAGCTAAAATAATGAAAGCTAGATGATAAAATAGTACATCTTAGAACATGTGCCTAGATGTTTCTAATACAAAATAGTCTAGAAAGATATATATGATCAAGAACTAGACTAAAAACTAGAACAACTAAACATATAGGTCATATATATCTACATCATCTACAACATCATCAACATCAGAGGCATTAGGCTCGTAGTCGTCATCTCCGTCTGAAGGTGTAGAAACATCACCTTCATCACTAGAGTCACCAGCGAAGCCATCAGAACCATCATCATAAGAATCACCATCTTCCTCATCAGCCTCCTCGTCAGTAACAACAACTTCCTTATCATCCTGGTCTGGCATCTCTTCATTAGTAGAGGGACCAAAACCATGACCAGGCCAACATGCATTCTGCCCATCCCAAGACATGCCAAGAGCAAGGAGCTCATTGACCTATGGGAAGGAAGGAGTTGAACTACCAAGGCTGGCAAGCAGAGTGGCCAAGGGGCCAGCTGGCAGAAGTAGCACGGTAGGGGTAGAACCACCAAAAGTAGGGGGTCCAGCAGCAAAAGGTCCAGGTGGAGGGGTGGGGTAAAAGTGATCATATGAATATGATGCATAGTCACCTCCTAGGTAGGGCTGGTAGGTTGGGTAGGGGTGTGCATAGGACATGTTCATGTTGGTCATGATGGAACATAGGGCCTGATGCAAGTGCTCCTAAACCTGAAGGTTGTATGCCTATTGATGCATCATATAGCCCATAAGGGTTTCATTTGACACATGGAATGAGGCACATGAAGGTTAGGTAGGCTGAGGTGGTGGAGGTACTCAGGTAGAGGTAGATGAATCATGTGTGGTGGGGGAGAGGATAGGCATAGACTTCTGAAGAGTGGTCTCACTGATGCAAACTCCTTTCTAGGCAGGTTTGTAATGAAGGTCATGGAAAAGAGATTTGCTAGTGGCAAGCTGGAATAGACCCGAGATCATGGCTCGGTAGGGTGAGTGATTTCCACGAGTGTTATTGCCTAAGTCAAAGAAGGTCATATTATGGAGAACATATCTTGACCACTTGACTTTAGTGTTCTTCAAGAGACAATGCATGGTCACCGTAGTGTTTTCTGCAATCTCAATTTGATTCTTCTTCAAGTGAATATTGCAGTTGACAACTAGGGTGAGGAGGGAAGGGTGCACTTCTTCCTATACACAAATTGATGCTTCTTCAAGAACTTATGAATATCAGGGAGAGTAAGAGCATATTGCTTGTGGAAGGCCTCAATCTCAACTAAGTCAAAGTACTCTGGGTAGTCCATACGCCAGGTGTCAGTCACTTCAATACCTAAAAAGAAGATGTTTAGGGTATCCTCAGAGACATGGAATTTCTTTTCAGCTACGATGGATGTGAGGACTACTTGAGTATCAGGCGGGGGGATGAGGGTGTCGTAAATACAATGCAAATTAGCATAAAATTTGTGAATGTGACATTCCTGGATTTTCGAAAACTTAATCTGATGTGTGACATCTAAATTGAAACCTCACCTTAGCGAGAATCCCAATATGAATATGACACACTAGGCTAAGAAGAAGAAAATCAGAGGAAGTCAGAAGGAAACAATCAGTAGCACATGTACATGAACAAGAATAAATCCATACAACACATGTTCACCATTTAACATATAATTACATAATGAATTGTTACAACATTTGATGTTACATATTGAACAACAAACTTATACATATACATGTACTACCACTAAATAATAGGATCTTACGACAATAGGTCCACCTGTACATCAGCTCACCACACAACTCTCAACTATCCTGGATCATCAAGGTCATATGTCCACAAACCTAAACAAAAGATTACATGTGGTACACGTCAGCACATATTCAAGAATATTACACTGAGTACCCCTACGTGTCTTTTATATATCTCTCATCATATCTTGGCAATAAGATAAAACTAATACTTGACAATTATAAAGAAATATAAGAAAAATCATATCCTTGCACAAAGATGTTCATTAACAAAAGAGAACACATATTTTAAGCACATTTTCTATTATATCATCCATGCATTTGCCCCCTAAGGGAATAATACATCATCTCAGCAGTATGAGATGTAAGGCCTTATGATCTACTACCAAAGAGTTAGATCATTGTACAATGTGATCTGCTACCAAAGAGAATGATCACTTTCCAGCACTACGCTACCAAAGAGAATTAGTGCTTTCATATAATTGAACAGATATATTATGTTTCATGTGTTCATAACCATAAGTATAGAAAATTAAGCAACATATCAAGCAAGAATAATCATTTCATCCAATATCATATGCCAAGTATTTTACTATACCTATAACACAAGCATATTGTATAATAAGCCAAGTAAGAGGTAATGGCGTACCTTGATCAAGAGACATATCACAATCTATACCACATTCTTGATATCATCTATACCCTTGACAAACCTGATTAAGACAATATTACATGTCACCATCAGGTTCACATCATCTTACATCTCGTCTTAACCCTAATTGGGTTCATATTAGGGTTTCACTTAGTTCATTGGGATATTCTCATTGTTACTTGTATTCTTGTCTTGGGATTATTTTACTGATCTTATATTCCAAATTATTTTTCATTAACTGATAATCATGTTTTCCATCATTAGGTGAACATATTAACATTATGTCACACATTAACCCTAGGTTACATCATTAATTTAAATTAGGATTTCATAACATGTATCAAGGGTCATCTTGATATAATATAGATTTTATGTATAAAATTGATCTCAGATCTACATATTATATTTAAATTACTGATATGAGGGTGTTTGATGAATTCCATCATTTATTGATCATCAAAGTATTTATTGCATTTTAATTAGGGTTATTAGCCTTAATTAGCCATATAAAAGCAAAATACATAATTTCGTGCATCAACATCATAATCACTGACCTTATGTGGATTATAGACATCAAAAAGGATTTATTGACATATTATCATAATTTTAGCGCATTGTTTAATATTTATTATCCATCATATGAGTGTTTTACCACATAAATGATATCACTATTATTACTGCAACAAAAGTCTGATATGATCATTCTACTGTGTTCTACTCATTTTCCTGAACACTTTGGTACCTCGTTTGTATTTTTCTGAAGCTCGAGCTAATTTCTATTATTCAAGGATATTTACTGAAAATATTTACCTTTTCGGCTAGTGGAACGTCGCCACATGGCAACCAAGGTTAAGCGATCTGGTTTGTTCGCTGCGGCCAGTTCGCGTCTCTCCCTTTCACGTGTTCTCACTTTGCGTGAGTCTCACTGGGGCTCGAGACGCCGCCGCCTGGGATTTCTCCTTGCACCTGTGAGAAAAGACCCACACAAGGTCTCTCTTATTAGCATGATGCAGCGTCGTCGCACACCTCGTTTCTGGCTGGACTCCGCCCGCACCTACTCGCCGCCTCAGGGATCTGTTCCGCAAGGGCACCGCTGCACAACTCACCTCCGGCGAGAAATAGACCAGCGCCTCCTCCTCATGATCTCCGACTCTCTCTCTCCCCTGCGTTCTCACATGGTCACGGCCGCTGCCGTCTATCCAACACTGTGTGTGCTTGCACTGGCGCTGCCTAAGCCTAGACAGATTTCGGTGAGGGATCAGTGCAGATCCTCACCTACTGCTCTGCTTCTCGTCGACTGATTCGTGATGCAAAGAGGACCCTCATCGTTCGGTTCCGACTACCAGGGCTCGACGAGGAGGTCACATACAAGGGTGCGAGCACGTCGGCCATACCCGCTATAGGGCGCCTCCACGAGGTCTTCCTTCGGTGAAGAAACTGCTAAAAGTATGGTCCTCTTCAACTAAAGTTGTTGAGTCGTTCAGATTCGACATTGCTCCATCTATGTCGTCGGCTTCTCGAATCTGTAGTGCTGCACTTACGTCTCCTCCTCCACAACTACGCCGGCACAACATCTCTTTGCTCAAACCTTCTACCTGCATCACCTGAAAACCCAGGGGAGAGGGGCAAGCAGTGATGGGGTTGTATTAGTCTCCCTTCACTCCCTCTAGTGGTGAGGACAACCACCGATTTATGATTCCGTCGGAGTCCACGTTCAACGACGTGGTTGGGGCAGTTCGATGGCGCTACAACTCATGAGCATTGTGTGAACGGGGACTCGAATATAAAGTTGTGGTCATCCGTTCTCCCATCTGACGAACCCTGAGACGCCACGCCACACATCCGTAGCCTGTAACCTCACCTCCCTTAAATCTTACACTAGAACTCAACAAAAACGGGAGTATAACACCATCTTTATCGGAACTTATGTAAAAAGATATTAACCTTGTTGTATTATGCTCCACAAAACACCTTATTTCACTAATTACAAACATACCTAATTAACTCCACTTAAAAGCACCTAAACGATATTGAACTATGACCGAAGCTTTATCATTATTTGACCAATCACTTATACACCTCCAAAAGACATAAATATTGGGATCTTAATCATGATGTCCACACCATTACGCATCCATATTTTATCAAAACACTTGCATACATTCCTCGAACACATGAATACTTACGTCATTATACATTTAAGGATTCCAAAAGTTCAGCCCATCACATCCTACACACCTTAGAAGAAATTTTGTCTTCGAAATTAAGTCGAAAGTCAAGTTTATCACATCATATACATCTTAAAAGAAAATTTCTTCCTCTAAATTAAGCCATTCTCATATTCCAAGGAAAAACCAAAAGGTCTTCATATGCACATAGGCCACCACTCTATGTGAAACATTCTCATGAACAAGGTCTCCATAACAAATTCCACATCTTTCTAGGAGGTATTATGATCATCTAGGGTGAAACACCCCTTCATAAAAGATTGAACCAAGGGTTTAGAAACTCTGGTTATATCATGACATATTTCATATGTTAGGCTTGCATCCTTATCTTTACCCATGCATTATGGTTCAACATCATATTACCATGTTATAAAGGAGTAAACTAAGTTTAGCCCATTATATCAAAGTGTCATCAACATTTTATTGAGCTAATTATTACTACATATTCAACATTAACATATGTTTTTTAGGAGGGAGTTAACTAAAGTTAATCTACATTATCCATCTAGATCATTTAAAGGTGTCATAAACGTTAAGTTGTACTAATTGTCAAACTAAATTTTTCATCTTTATTAAGTACTAAGGTTAACACCTCATGTAACATGATTCATTCATATGATCTTATTTCATTGCTCATAATAAGTAGCAACATTATACTAGTGATTTCATCACAAGATTGACCAATAATTTCACATTATCATCATTATTCATGTATATGGTTAACCATTTATGCATTGATATCTATTAAACCATCTCTAGGTTTCCATCATATCATGTATATATATCACGTCTTGAGATTAGATCATATCCTTACATATATTATATCATGGTTGTGCTAAACAAACTTATGTGAGTGACTTGTTAAACATATATCAAAACTTTATCTAGTCCAATTGAGGTTCTCCTAACCCATATCATGAGGGTAGTGTCATGCTCAGTCTCTCTGAGCTAACTCATCTTTATGATTATCTCATATGCATATACTTTATTTTTCCTATCTGATCTAGGGTTATTAGGTCTACCTCATTGTCACTAGTGATTAACTTCACAAGATCTAGCCATATAAGCACAAACCAAAACATGCTAGAACATTCTCATCATAGGTTCTATACCCCTAAAACACTATATCTCATCTCTCTCTTACATGTACACCACTAGAGTCAGACATGGGAGCCACTAACCTAAGCATGAGGCTTCATAGAAACTGTAACATACCAAAACTTCTACATATTCTCTTTTTGGCCCTTTCCAAATATTTTCCTATTATTTCTATCCTTTTTGGCCTTGATGCTTAAATTGTTGAATTTATAGTGGTTTAGTGAACATATATTCACTAATTGTACCAATATAAGGGTTTATGCACAAATACCTCAATGAAAGCTTAATTACCATAATTAAGTACTCTAAACCTTAATCTAAATTTTTATGTGATTTTAAAACATAAAATGAGCCTAAGTTTCAAATTTGGTTCGATTTGGATGTTGTTTGTGCAAGTTATACAATTTTAGGTACATTCTGGACTTTTATGCAATTTACCTAATTGAGATATTTTCCTTGCAAATTATCACCTGAATTTTAATCCTTAGATATTCCCTTACCATTCTCAAGATTTTGAACCATGGGGCACCTGGTTGCACCTTGGTTTGAAGGTGTTTCTCTCTAAGGGCATTTTAGGGATTACCCTCTCTATAAATGAGCTTATCTTGAAAAGCTATCAACCAATGGGGTTATTTCTTTATTTGTAGGATGATGGGGATGGCTTAGAAGCCTACATGGGCTTTTATGAATGACCTTGGATATACAAGAAGTATCTATGAGCTATCCTCTTGCATGGCCATGAAGCCCTAGGCTAAAGACACATGGAAAGTCTCATAGACACCTCATACTTGACCTCTTTCTTTATATAGCCATATCTACCCCTTCCCAACTCCAAATTCAAAAACTCTTGTTCTCCTTTGTTTACTCTAGCTTATAGAATCATTCCTTCTATGTTTGTCCACATAGTTTTTGTCCCAAGGTAAAAGAGGGTGCCTACCTTGGTGAAGAAGGTTCCTAGGGTTTCAAATTTGCTCTATTTAGGATTTCTTAATCTCCTCATTGGTGATTTTGACCAAAACTAGTAAGTATCCTCCTTTTCTTCCATGTTTTCATGCTATTAGTATTCCTCCCACCTTCTTTTAGGTTGGAACCATGGCCTTCCATGATAAGACTCCACGTAGAACCCTAAACCATCTCATCTCCATGCTCTTTTGCTAGGGTTTGCACCTCTAAAGTGGAGAAGGTGATCTTTGCTCAAGAAAGGAGCTTGGCTTGGAACAACCAGACCTTCTAATCTTGGGATCCTTGCTATTTGGACCTTCTTACCTTCCTAGATGCAGGTTTTATAACCCCCTTCTCATATATTGCTTACTACATGCTTAAAACTCATGCTTCAATGTTTAAAATCGGTGATCTCCATCTCTATTTACCATGTTTTTCTAGGGTCTTGGTTTCTTGTTGTTTTACCTTCTCTAGAAGTTCTAGTTTGGTTACTTATTATATTCCAACTCTGATCTTGGGTTAAATGGTTCTCTCTCTCTCTCTCTCTCTTCGCTTATCTCATAACTATTTATTCCCTTGTCCAAAAATAATAGAAAATATGTTTTGAACTCTGAAAAATGATCCCTTTCTAACAAAAATAGTTCTAAGGTTTTGTTTGGCGTTTTGTCAAAAAGAATTTTTAGAAAATGAATTAATTACCTAAAAATCACCATAGAAACACTTTAACCTTCATAACTTCAAAATATATAAAATTATATGTTTTCTTAATCAGAAGAACCTAACTAGATCAATGGTGATGTTTTTAGAGTCTAAATTGAAGTTTTGTGCAAAAATTCAAAAATAGGGGTTTCCTTTAAATTAATGCATAAAACATACCCTAATACATGGTTATACATTGAAAAGAGGCAAAGTGGAACTTGGACTCAATTAAAGTGGTGAAAGTTAGTATTTGATATATGTAAGAGAGGTATGTGAAATCCCTATTTATGTATGTGAAATCCCTCTTTATGTATGCACATTCCTTACACCCTATGTTGGGATCATTGTGAACCAACCCTATTTTCCCTAATGAGGCTTGAAAAGAATCCTATTTCCTTTATTAATACTTCTCTTATTCAAATAGCCTCAAAATCAAATTTGAGATATTCTTTCTTGGGTTTTGGTACCCCACTACTGTGTTCTACTTATGTGATGCTATTACTTGCCATGAAATCTATCTAGCATGATGATTTTATTAGACTATTTAGCTATAGTAGTGGTACTTATGTACAACCACCCATAGTTAGGGCTTGTTAATTCGCCTTGGGGAACATCTTTTTCTCCCCTTGGGGAATGTATTACTTTTCCCCTATAAAATTTGTATAGGTGACTGAGAATGTATTAATTCTCCCCTCACCTATAGGTTGAAGGTCCAGTAGGTGCCTCAACCCTACTTAGTTAAAGTAGTCAAAATTAATCATGTATGTAATTCTTTTATTATATTTTTGTTATGGCAAGCATCTATTTTATTATGCCTCATTCTCTTGGCCTTCTCATCTTATGATGATTCAATATCTTATGTTTCATGTTATTTACTTATCTCTTGTACTTGTTCATAATGTTGGCACATACTTTGTTTTCCTTTCCCTTTAGTTGGGTGCTTTTCCAACCAGTTGACACATACGTTATTTTCCTTTCCCTTTAGCTGGGTGCTTTCCTAACCACCCAGGTTAGGACAAGTTGTTGAATTGAACCAGGAGAACATAGCTTTGGGCACGGACCTAGCACTTGGAGATGTTGCTCTGGAGATAAGATTTGAAGTAGTTTAGACTTCCCTCTGTCTAGATCCTTTTTGTTGTATCTTATTGTAAACCCAAATGGGAGATTTTGTTGTACTTGTGTAATCTTTTATTAAAGTTGCATATAGTCAGTTATTTTTTATTCCACTGCTACATTTTGGTCTTTTGCATACCATTATAATAGATTTGGAAAATTTATACCTATTCCAACATACCTTTGAGTGTGTTTGGAATGGATATATTCTTCAAATTTTCTTTTAGTAATGGGGTGATCCCGCCTCCTTACAACATGGTATCAGAGCCCATAGTAGTCGGAATCTGACTATTTCAATTTTGTCTCTCTAGTTATAATTCTTGCCTTACCTAAAGTGACATGTTTGCCCTAGTGTTTATCAATAGATGATGAAGGGTTGATTTAGGATCATATAGTTTCACATTAGAATAATGATGAATAGATCCTTAAAAACTTATAAGTAAAAGATGCATAAGTAACCATAGTAACTTGAGGTTGTTTAGCTTGGCCTTTAGGCAGCTACTAGGACATGAAGTTAAAAGCAAAGGTGTCTAGAAAGGATCAAGGTTCGGGGGCTGGCAAGATTTTCCTCCGCACCAATAGCTTGGTTTACGAGGACTTCTGAATCCATATGATACCGGTCTGGCCTGAGATGATATGAATTGTCTAAATAGCATGCTTTTAGGAACTAGTAGCCTTATACATCTATATGATCTATCTTTAGGGACCTAGTCTCCCAGGTGTAATGAATTATTGAGGATGGATACCCAATATAGTTCCCTTATGACCCATAGAACCACATGTTGTCCCTATAACCTAGACTTTGAAGTTTGGTGTTTAGTAAGCAATCAGAGTGCATAGTGAAGCGTGATGGATCTTGTATATGGTCTAGTTATACTCACCTTTTTACCTCTAGATTAGTTTGGCTTGGTAGGTAAAACCTTTTAAGGGGTGGAGAGTAGTTGGTTTGATGATGTTTGGGTAGTTAGATTTTGAGGATGAAATCCTTTCCAAGGGGATGGAGTCATGTAACATACCAAAATCTAGCTACACTGACTTTAGAAATCCTAACTCCCTAATTAGGAAGTTAGTGTGCTTGAATCCTTAGTTTTGACCAAACAAGTTATAATTGTAACCACATGTTTCTTGGTATCCAAAAGAACATATAACGATCATCTAATGAATAGTTCATATGTTTTAACCGTAATGAATATCTATTGCACATAATAATGGTATCTCACATTTTAATACTAATAGTGAATAAGCATGATGTTGACCATGCCATAAACCAATAAACCCTAATGATATGATGGGAAAGATAATTGTAATCTAACCTTAGACTTAATGCATCCTAAGAAGGTATAGGTGAAGAATAATGATCATGTTAACCTAAACCCTAAGTTGTAATAATCTAACCTTAACGTATACATCCTTAATAAAATTCTTGATACATTGGTGACATTAGGTGTCATAATCAGATAACATACTTTAAAACACATAAATGATATATAAACACCTATTCATAGATTAATCAGGTCATCAATATGAAATGTATATCACCTTGTTCTCTAATACACACCTAATTAATCACCTAATCATTACTTGGTATGTGAATTAAATCATTAATATGTAATATGTCCCACCCTGATCACTAAAAAATATATAATGACTTCAATATGGATAAGAAGTAATTAGATACACAGAAATGTGCATAATCAATAACAATAAGTGAATAAATATGAGAAAATGATTAATGATGACATTAATGTGAGAAAGAAAGTTAATGTGACAATGTTTAATATAGATATAAGTGATTAATGTGACATTATTTGGATTAATTGTAACAAATTAGATAAAGTGTCCTATTTCATACAAAATAATTTGTACAATTGATAATGGAGTCTAAATCCAAGTTATTAAAGATAATGGTCAGATATAATAATGCATATTAAGATAATTTAGTATAACTCTAGTTGTGCTCAAATTCCTAATGAGGTAAATAAGAAATATATATAGTTTTAAGAATAATAATGAAATGTAACTCTTTTTTTTTTTTTTTTTTTTTTTTTTTTTTTTTAGGAAAGTCGGGCGATAATTTTATTCATCTCGCTCACCCCATGCAAGCATATTCAAAGGTAAATTACAAATATGAGTTATTTGCATAGAATTAAACATGGTAGTACTACTACCATTACAAGGAATAATTTGTCCAGTATCAATGACGTCCTTGGGAGGGATATCATAAAACTGGATTCTACAAGTTTTTTGAAATTGAACTCTTTGGAAACAAAGTAAGTATGACATGAAACAATTAAAAGAATAATGATGACAATGTGATATCCTAATGAATAAGCCAAAAAAAATCATAAAATTGGAACCTTTAGGTGATCTATGAGAACATGACCTATGTGGAGTTTCTTGAGAAGATTCTGAACTCTCAAGTTAAGCAGTTGAAAAACAAGTAGTTTAAGTTGGTAAAAGTTTTGGTGGAATTTTAACGGATTCAACCTGGGAGTTTAGTGGTGAGATGTTGCATACTCACCCTTCTCACTTTGCTTAAGATTTCGAGGATGAAATCCTCTTTAAGGGGTGGAGTGTTGTAACATACCGAAACTTCAACATATTCTCTTTTTGGCACTTTCCTAATATTTTCCTATTATTTCTATCCTTTTTGGCCTTGATGCTTAAATTGTGGAATTTATAGTGGTTTAGTGAACATTTATTCACTAATTGTACCAATATAAGGGTTTATGCACAAATACCTCAATGAAAGCTTAATTACCATAATTAAGTTCTCTAGACCTTAATCTAACTTTTTGATGTGATTTGAAAACATAAAATGATCCTAAGTTTCAAATTTGGTTCGATTTGGATGTTGTTTGTGCAAGTTATGCAATTTTAGGTACATTTTGGACTTTTATGCAATTTACCTGATTGAGAGGTTTTCTTTGCAAATTAACACCTGAATTTTAATCCTTAGATATTCCCTTACCATTATCAATATTTTGAACCATGGGGCACCTGGTTGCACCTTGGTTTGAAGGTTTTTCTCTCTAAATGTATTTTAGGGATTACCCTATTTATAAATGAGCTTATCTTTAAAAGCTATCAACCAATGGGGTTATTTATTTATTTGGATGACGGAGGGGATGGCCTAGAAGCCTCCATGGGCTTTTAGGACTAACCTTAGATATACAAGAAGTATCTATGAGCTATCCTCTTGCATGGCCATGAAGCCCTATGCTAATGGCACATGGAAAGTCTCATAGACACCTCATACTTGACCTCTTTCTTTATATAACCAATCTACCCCTTCCCAACTCCAAATTTGAAAACTCTTATTCTCCTTTATTTACTATAGCTTAGAGAATCATTCCCTCTATGTTTGGCTATGAAGTTATTGTCCCAAGGTAAAACAGGGTGCCTACCTTGGCGAAGAAGGCTCCTAGGGTTCCAAATTTGCTCTATTTAGGATTTCTTAATCTCTTCCTTGGTGATTTTGACCAAAACTAGTAAGTACCCTCCTTTCTTTCCATGTTTTCATGATGTTAGTATTCCTCCCACCTTCTTTCAGGTTGGAACCATGACCTTCCATGATAAAACTCCACCTAGAACCCTAAAACATCTCGTCTCCATGCTCTTTTGCTAGGGTTTGCACCTCTAAAGTGGAGAAGGTGATCTTTGCTCAAGAAAGGAGCTTGGATTGGACAACCAGACCTTATAATCTCGGGAACCTTACTGTTTGGACCTTCTTACCTTCCTAGAGGCGAGTTTTATAACCCGCTTCTCATATATTGCTTACTACATGCTTAAAACCCATGCTTCTATGTTTAAAATCGGTGATCTCCATCTCTATTTACCATGTTCTTCTAGGGTTTTGGTTTCTTGTTGTTTTACCTTCTCTAGAAGATCTAGTTTGGTTACCTATTATATTCCAACGCTGATCTTAGGTTAAATGGTTTTTTCTCTCTCTCTCTCTCTCTCTCTCTCTCTCTTCGCTTATCTCATAACTATTTATTCCATTGTCCAAAAATAAAAGAAAATATGTTTTGAACACCAAAAAATGTTTCCTTTCTAACAAAAATATTTCTAAGGTTTTTTTTGGAGTTTCGTCAAAAAGAATTTTTAGAAACTGAATTAATTACCTAAAAATCACCAGAAATACACTTTAACCTTCATAACTCCGAAATATATAAAATTATATATTGTCTTAATCAGAAGAACCTAACTAGATCAATGGTGATGTTTTTAGAGTCTATATTAAACTTTTGTGCAAAAATTCAAAAATTGGGGTTTCCTTTAAATTAATGGATATAACATACCCTAATACATGATTATACATTGAAAAGATGCAAAGTGGAACTTGGACTTAATTAAAGTGGTGAAAGTTAGTATTTGATATATGTAAGAGAGGTATGTAAAATCCCTATTTATTTATGTGCAATCCCTCTTTATGTATGTGCATTCCTTACACCCTAAGATGAGATAATTGTGAACCAACCCTATTTTCCCTAATGAGGCTTGAAAAGAATCCTATTTCCTTTATTAATACTTCTCTTATTCAAATAGCCTCAAAATCAGATTTGAGAAAACATTTCTTGGGTTTTGATACCCCACTACTTTTTTCTACTTATGTGATTCTATTACTTGCCATGCATTATGTTCCAGCATGATGATTTTATTAGACTATTTAGCTATAGTAGTGGTACTTATGTACAACCACCCATAGTTAGGACATGTTAATTTGCCCTGGGAATGTCTTATTCTCCACCTGGGGAATGTGTTATTTATCCCCTATACAATTTTTATAGGTGACTAGAAATGTATTAATTCTCCCCTCACCTATAGGTTGAAGGTCCGGTAGGTGCCTCAACCCTACTTAGTTAAAGTAGTCAATATTAATCATGCATGAAATTCTTTTGTTATATTTTTTTTATGGAAAGCATCTGTTTGATTATGCCTCATTCTCTTGACCTTCTCATATTATGATGATTCAATATCTTATGTTTCATGTTATTTACTTATCTCTTGTACTTGTTCATAATGTTGACACATACTTTGTTTTTCTTTCCCTTTTGCTAGGTGCGCTCCCAACCACCCAGGTTAGGACATGCCATTGAGTTGAACCAGGAGAACATAGCTTTGGGAATGGACCTAGCACTTGGAGATGTTGCTCTAGAGATAAGATTTGAAGTAGTTTAGACTTCCCTCTATCTAGATCCTTTTTGTTGTATCTTCTTATAAACCCTAATGGGAGATTTTGATGTACTTGTGTAATATTTTATGAAATTTGCATATAGTCAGTTATTTTTTATTCTGCTGTTTCATTTTGGTCTTTTGCATACCATTATAATAAATTTAGAAAATTTATACCTATTCCAACATATCTTTGAGTGTGTTTGGAATGGATGTTAATTCTTCAAAAAAAATTAGTAAAGGGGTGATCCTACCTTCTTACAGAAACCAACACAGTTTTACCTCCTCCAGGGTCTTGGGACTCTCTCTCCCTCACCCAGATGGTAGGTTCTCATATCTCCTTGTTCACATATGCACATATAACTAGCCTCTCTTTGACTTTAGGGTTTGGTCCTCTCAGGGATATCTTGGGTTCAACAAGACTGTATGAATCATGCATAAAATGACTCAACTCAATCACTCAGGAGTATTCTAGTTTAGTACATATCATAACACATATTTCTCATAATTCTCATATCTTGGAGTTTAGGTTTTCTAACCTTCTCCCATTGGCTCTCACTCGCTCTGGAGTTAACCCTAAAACTGGTCATAACACTAGAGGTCCTCCTTTGTAAAAGAGCTTGAGGCTCATGCTGATCCACATCTTATGTTAACTTCACAAATCTTATCTTATAAAAGAATGCATACTTGCATCATCAAAACTTATCTCAAATCCTCAAATTGAACCTTATTCCTTAATGACAATATTGATCATCATAAATCATCTTATATACTCTATACAAGACTTACATCATCATCAAATCTTATTTCATCTATTCCATCTATAACATATTCCAACAAGGCTCTAGACATCTAATTTAGAACTACATTCTCTTCTAGACTGATGTCATTCACTTTCACTTAGGTTGCATGATCACCCCTTACTCGTACATGTGAGGGGACATATTTTTATAATATTTACATATATAATAAAATATTATATAATTTTTCTGATAAAACATGCGTTAGAGAAAACTATCAAGGTTCGATCTGATTAGAATAAAAAACCAAATCCAGAAAATGAGTGTCCCACATGTAATAGAGAGTACAGTGTCATGAAAACTAGTGAAAAGGGTGAGAACATGGTGTATACTAGTGTAGCTACTCTAGAAAATGAGTGCCATATGTATAGGGTTTCTCTTCCCTTGATGCACATCATTTCCAAATAATGCAACGTCCCATACCATTGCACTATAAGGAAAGAATGACACCTAAGGGACCTTCTATACAACAAGTACCAGTCTAGACCTAGTTCTCAGACATCTAGGTGCTAACCTAAAAGCTAGTTCAGATCTAGTCTCTAAAAGATGACTAATATAACCCTAAAGATTATTAAGTTCAAGGTTCTTTAGTTTTGAGTTGCATAATGAGAAAATGTTGGGTTTTGCTATTGTTCATGCTCTGATACCACATGTGACGTCCCCAGATTTTCTAAAACGTAATCTAATGTGTGACATCTAAATTGAAACCTCACCTCAGCAAGAATCCCAATTTAAACACCACACACTAGGCTAAGAAGAAGAAAATCAAAGGAAGTCAGAAGTAAACAATCAGTAGCACATGCATGATAACACCAAATTTTGTGATGTTTTTGGCCCTTATTTCGTTATCAAAACTGCCCTTTCTTACTGTTTTCCTCTCTTTTTATTATGTTTTTGAATAAACAGGCCTCGCTATGCTCTTAACTCAATTTTATCATCTTTTGCAGAGTTTTCCTCCTGTTTTGACTCATTTATCATCGAAAAGGCCCGTCCCGGCCCATAAACGTGTCCTACCTACATCAGCCTTTTTCCAGGAATTCGACCGATATGCTCGCTGCCTGATAGGGGAGCATGATACACTGACACACGACACGAAGATGCCGTACAAGAAGAAACTAACGGGCGACACACCTCTTACCCGATAGGGAGCCGGGCTCGCCACGACAACTGAAGCGTGTCGCGCGATACCGGCCACCCTCCGGCAGGCGCCACTCCCCACGATGCCCAACATCCGACATCCTTGTGTCGGGCGATACTGATATCGGCCGTCCACCAACTCCACGATAATAAGGAGGACACATGGCGCCCTGAGCACCATAACTTCCCCAACCGCTTCCTATAAATAGTAGCTACAGGAAGCCGAAAAGACAGGTGGGAAGGCTACGCAAGCCAACTCAGGAAAGCTGCAAGAGCTAGTGTATCATGCCTCAGAGGTTGTACCAGGCATTTCTAGGTGAGCACTTCCCCATCCCGAGAGGGAGGGAATGGTTCACTTAGGAACGTACCGGGCACCACTGCAGGCCGATATCGGCCAACAAGGATACCCGATACTTAAAGCGACGCTCTAAGCCCGATACGATACCGAACCCCGATAGGTATCGCCTGTCACGGCGTGTCGCCCGAGAGGGTGCCGCCCGACATGATCGTATCGGGCTAGGATGCCTCGCACGATACTATCCGGCTGTCGTGAGCGTGTCGCCCGAGAGGGTGTGCCGCTCGACACGATCGTATCGGGCAAGGCTCCTGCCCGGTATCGGGCTGGAGGGTCTACAGTTGTCTGTCGTCCTCCTAAATCAAGGAGGCAACACTTGTCTTTATTATTTCCGTCATTTACTTCTTTTACTCATGCAATGTAATTAGACCCTTATATGTTAATGGAATTAGAAGAGTTTAATTATCTGCTGCTTTATGCTTGGTATCCTTTGTTGGATGATTGCTTTGTTTAATATCTGAACTCTAGCTTGTACGCTTGGATCGCGTTTCGATTAGCTACTGAATCGTGTTTTCCCATTGCGACAGCCTTGAGAGAGGTGTTCTGGCTTTAGTGTTTGGTCCGATACTGGTGTACTAGAGTGCCCAGAATCAAAGTTGCTTTAGTAACCTTTCCACTCTAACTTAAGTCCAAAAACCTCGAGAGGGGTGTTGATGCTTGGTTAGGGGTACCCGCTTTGAGAGGAAGGGTATGAGATGTTTCTGATGCCGCTTGTTTTACCGAAGTTTTCTCCTTCGTACCTTGCTGTAGCATTAATTTTATGTCTCTGTTTCCGTTGCATGAAAACCCCTAAAAATTGATAAATGCTTAAAACCTTAATCTTCCTCGTAACTCCAGTTGGAGATAGTTTTCTTTCATTTTATCGATCTTATCCTGCTGTTCCCTTGGGGAACCTTACCATCTCTTTACCCTTACCAGAGTGTAACGTGTCGATTTAGAGTTCGTCAACACTACCACCCTTGTCCCTGTATTCGACCCCGTAAATAAAGTTGCGGGGGCCTAGAAGGTTTTAGGTTATAAATGTAAAAGTCCGACTACTTCAAATCTACCTCCACTTTTCAGATGCACGATTTAGGCCGGTCAACTTTTTGGCACCGTTGCTGGGGATAAGGAAAAATGGTACTGTTGACGAACCCGAATCCACTAACTACACTCCCATGCCTCAAGCTTAGAAATGAGCTTGACATCACTCTTTTTCTCTCTTTTTCATTATTATGAATATTTCATATTATCCAATAAAAGGTTTTCTAACTTGATTCTTTTTCACGTTATCTCAGCTACTCAGAAGGAAGGCACCTTGCTCACCTGAGCATCGACATAACCTAACAATGCCGCCTCATGTTAAACAACCTCTTTCAGAGGGCGAATGTCAAAGGAGGGCTAGACCTAACTCCCCTCCACCTAAAGAAAATGACCGCTATGACGGCCATGATCAACATGAAGATCAAGAAGGAGAGAAGTTCGAGGATGACCAACACTGAGATAGACTTCGTCACCATCGAAGGCACAGAAGGAATTACAATGATCAGAATCAGCACCAGGAAGGGAGTGACAACGATGATTCGGAAGAAGAAGAGAAAACACTGAGGGAGTTAGCTTCCACGAAGGCTAACAATTCCCAGTGCCCGGTCATCATTCCACATTTCAACGCCACTAACTTTGAGCTCAAGCCGTCTGTAATCTCCATGATCCAAAATAAGAGCTTCAGAGGGAGCTCCAAGAATGACAACCCTTATCATCACCTGGACGCCTTCAAGAATATCTGTGACACAATTAAGATGTGAGGTGTACCCCAGGAAGTCATTTACTGCAAGGGCTTCATCTTCTCTCTAGAAGACAAGGCTCTATCGTGGTTCCTGGGACTTCCCCACCAATCTCTAAACGGATGGGAGCACTAGCAGACACTTTCGTAAATAAATTCTATCCAATTGAGAAGATGGTGAGGAACAGGCAAAAGATAACCTCCTTTATGCAAAGGCCCAGTGAGAATCTCCACGACGCCTGGGAAAGATACCAGGAATATCAGAGGGACTGCCCTCACCATAACTATAAGAAAGGTTTCCTAGTCACCACCTTTTACAATGGTCTAACTCCCGATGAAAGGGTTTCACTAAATCCTACAGCAGGAAGTGACTTCCTAGGGAAAAAGCCAAGCAAGTCTGAAAGGATCATCAAAAACATGGCCGAGCTGCAAGCCAGCACTGAGTATGATAGATCTGACAGAGGGCAGGCTAAGAAGGTCAGCAAAGGACCCTCTCTTGAATCCAAGGCTCTGGAGTCTATAACTTCTCAGATACAGAGGATAGCGACAAATGTCAAGCAACTAAGGGAATCTGGTGGTAAACGGAAGAAGCAGGTGGAAAAAGTAATGAAGTGTGTGACATGTGGAGAAGGGGGCCATGGGGTAGATAAATGCATCTACACCCGACCAGAAGCGTCAAGCGATTCTGACTCTGAGGCCGAAGAGACTGAAAATGTCTCTTTTGTAAATTTTAAGAGGCTGGACCACCCTGGTTTCAGCTACGACAACAAGGATGCAGCCGAGAATTCACATCAGCTGCATAGCTCGTCTAAGCCGCCCCAAGCATCCGAGAAGAGGGGAGGACCCAACCAGTACACTAAAAACACCCCCTTCCAGATGAACAAAAGTAACTTCCAAGGTCAAGTCAAGTACTAAGGATCAACCAAGGAATAAGATAAGATTTCTAGCCAGTCGGATGTGGTTGGCCAACTATTTGATTTCGTAAAAACCCAAGACACTATTAACAACCAGCTAGCGTAGAGCGCGCTATCGAATTCGGGTGTTTTGAACTCGTTGCAGGTACAATGGCGGACATGCAGAAGCATCAATGCCAGATTGATCAGCAACTAGCTCAGATGGCTGAGTTAATAAAGAATCTGTCAGGAAAAATTCGATCAAATACTGAAATGGCAAAGAAGGCAGGACAGTGATCAAAAGGAATGAGGATCGAGTGGCACGAGAGGATGATGGCAGAGACTAAGGAGTGACGAAGCTAAAAGACATCAAGTAGGAGACGAAGATTACAGCGCTTCTCGGGAGGCATCCCGAGCCTTTTTTTTTAATTTCCTAGAATAGGATGCATTTTACTTTTCTACAAAACAAACATTACAAACATTATGAACTGTAATAAGGCCCGAGTCAGTGCATGCACCACATGCGCTGACTCTTCTGTTTTATGGGCCACCGCTCAGTTTCATAGTCTGAGATGGCAATACCATCTGAGGTCAGGATCTTAACCTTAGGCCAATGATGTTTTGCTCATCGACCGCTTTTTCCAGTTTTGTTTTAAGTTTTTTTCCATGATTTTTTCTCTGAAAGGTCGTATCGGGCAGCAGCTCATTCGGTACGTTGAACGCGCCCGCATTGGGCGATGGTATTTCGGGCATCACAAAGGTCGTGACGGATGGCATGCTTGGGTGGTATCGTGCAAGTGGAGCAATTACCATTGTGTCAATGAATGGACTGCCTATCTCGGGAATGACTTACCCCAGCGGCAGACGCGTGCCCCGGAATTACCAGTTTTACTCCCGGTCAAGGTCGCTATATATAGCATGGAGAGTTTACCGTGTCGGGCTACTGCCTTTACTGTTTTCACCTACCCGTGTCGTGCTAAGATTTTCTGAGTTAGCTCCCGTATCGTGCAACGTTCCCCTGCTCTCGTGTCGCACAGAAGGTTAAGAAGACAGTAGAGGTATAGCCCGACAGACCGTATCATCCACCTTGCCCGACACGACCTTCCTTTCGTGAATAACTTATCGGGCTTGCAGTTTCTTAGCTGAGCAACCTTGTATCGCCTGATACGCCATGTCGCCCATCTTTGCACCGCCTCGCCCGTTTTGTCGTCAGGAGACACGTGGCTTTTCTTTCAAGAGAGCCCTGTCGGACGTTTTGTCCTTCGCAACAGTATCGCCCGACACACCTATGTCGAGCGACTAGCCTGACGCACAGTTATCTCCATATCGTCTTGTTCTATGTCGCCTAAGAAGTGCTTTCGTCGTGAAGGATGATACCCATATCACGTATCGGGCACGAGCATACATCTCTAAAAGCCTCGTATCACCCGATACAGTTGTGTGGGATCATTTTTATATCGGGTCAAATATTATCGTGCATTCAGTTTCCGAGTTGACCAGGGAATTTGTTTCATGACTAACAGAAATGGCCCGTACCAAGTAGACTGTTGTCTGAGTTGATGACCACGACTGAAGAATCAACAACGAAGCCGCAGCTGAAATGACCACTGTCGGGCAGAAACACCCGAATCCAGAAGTGACTGGGACGTCAACAGTGGAAAAGAGGACAAGGACAGGGGAGGTGGTGGCTCCAACCTCAGCACCAACAACAGCTGCAGAACCCCTGGGTCACACACCAGTAAGATTCGTGCCGAGAGATGATGAGCACAGACGCCACTATGCAGAGCTGGCGAGAAAGGTCTACAGGCTGAGTAGGTTCTGTCATCAGTCTTCGTTTGATCAGCTGGGCATCTTTGGAAGACTGGAGAACGTCCTCGCCATGACAGGACTGAGGAAGATCTGCCTGAGCCGATCTTCCTCCTACACTGAACTCACGAGGGAGTTCATGTCATCTCTCCGCCGTGTGAAGAATTCTGCTGTTGAAAAGGAAGAATACGGCAGAGCAGATAGACTCCAAGCCCTGCTATACAACTCGGAGCACGCCATCTCCGAGAAGCTGCTGAACGAGATCTTCTCTTCCAGCGAGGAGGAGAAGAATCTAATGAATAATGGTGAAAGAATTACCGAAGGAGACGGGTTCAACCCCGTGGAGCTCTGGAATAGGCTAACCGGCGAGTCATCATTTAAGCCGAGAAGCAAGTTGGCGGTCGTGCACTCATGTTTTTGGAGAATAGTGCACAAACTGGTGGCATGCTTGCTGTTCAGCAAGAATGAGTCCAGCGATATCTACATCGAAGAACTGCACGTCATGTGGCACATGATGGAGGGAAGAGTGATCAACCTCGGGCGGTTCTTGCTGAACATGCTGCACCCAATAAAGGATGCCACCAAAGAATACTGTATGGGTGGCATCGTCAACCTGATTGCGGCAGAGCTCGGGTACCCAAGGGAGCCGCACAACCTTTCGAGGACGAAGGGCGATGAGCTGATCGACATCAAATACTTGATGAGGGCCAGCATCATAAAGAAGGAGGGAAGGGACTACTTCTACAAGTTTGCAAGGACAAACATCCTCCTTCCGCTCCCTCGCTGCGCCACCTACGACGCAGAAAAGCTAGTCTTCACTGCAGTAGAGATGTAAGCTGTGGCGGTAGACGCAGCTTACGCCGCGCCGCCACCACTAGAATTCAGGAAAGGGAGGCCGTGAGAGGAGAACTGATTCCTCTCGACCCAAGGCGGGAAAAAGCTTCAACGACCCGCACTGAGCCAGCCGCGATTCCAGAGCTACCGACGACAGCTGTTAATAGAGCTATCGTCACTCCTACTATACCAGCCACAACCACAACAACGACTATGGTGGCTGAAGAAGAACTGGTGATCGTTGAGGTCACCGAGACAGTAACTACGGGAGCTTCCGTGGAAGAGACAGCCGCATCCCCCGACATCCCTGTAATGCCTGTAGAGGCAGAGGAAGCACCTTAGTCGGATGCCAGTACTGGGGTGTTTGACGAGATCCTAAGAATGGAGCTCGAAGGTGCACAGCTGATGCCGACACCACCGCTGGTGTCCCCTGTTGCAGCTGCTGAGGAGATCGCCAACAATGTAGAGGTGGAGCAACATCCACCCACACCATGACCTTCTTCACCAACACAAGACGGCGGGGCAGCGGCTGCCGCAAGAGTGCCAACACCTCGCCCAGTGACTTCCGCCTCGTGAACAATTGAGATCGGATCTACCTCATCGGGTAGACCCTCGCGTGAGGGAGGTATCGAGGGGACGAGAGGGAGATCTGCAGGAGCCCCTCCGTCACTCGGGAAGATACTAGGGCACGAATTCGACTACTTGCGGGAGGTAACAGATAGCCACTCGGCTACATTTACTTCTCTAACCCGCAAGTTTTCTTTTTTCCTGCAGAGGCTGAATGACCAGGAGAAGGCACTGCTAACTCTAGTTGGACTTCCTGATGAACTAGAGGTATTCAATGCAATGCTTCAGCAGGCCTTCCAGCGCTTTGACGCAATCGAGGAGAGGCTAGACAGGGTGGATGGCCATCCGCGCCGAAGGCAGCCGAGAAGGTCTCCATCTCCCCTTGGAGCAGGCTCTCCATCGTCCTCATCAGCCGCCTCTTCAGGACAGTCGTCCTCTTCCTCCTCCAACAGGTCATCCATGACACCCGAGGAAGGAATGTGTCCTGAGTCAACCAGTAGAGCTCCAGCAGGACAGACGAGCTCTTGCGGTCTAGAAGAAACAACTCCCTCAGTCCCCCTGGATGAAGCTGAGGATGACAATGAAGATATCAGCGTCAGGGGGGACTCTTTTGATGAATCAGAGGGAGAGGGAGGAGATATATGTGCAACAAACAAAAGACACCTCCCTAGAGGAAGACGAGTGACGACATATGAATTCTCTACACCGTCAGAGCTTCCTTCCTTAGAGATGACTGACTTCGATAGAAGGGTCATCGACTACCGGTCAATAAGGGATCAGAAGTTGTTGAATAAGATCCTGAGGTCGCAGGAAGATGAAGAAGAAGTCGTCTGGAGCGACGGATATTTCTCAGTGCAACGGGGAGCTCTAAGAAGCATTTTCCGCTCCCCAGCCGTCGTTGGAAAGAAGTTGTTCAGGGTCCTAAAAGGCGTCGTGATAGAAAATGTAGGCGTTAGGACAGGCCGACAGATGATCTACAGCACCACCCCGGCCTTGGCGAGAAGACTGATGAGGGTTTTGTATGACTCGACACAGGTGGCCAGTATGCTAAAGCACATTGAAGAGCACAACCCAAACTTGGTGTTGGCCCCCTACAAACACCGAAAGAACTGGTTCCTATGCGTGGCTGACCTCCATAGTCATGATGTTCAACTACTCAGCTGCTGCAACAGAGTAGTCCCGCACACAGGCAACACTTTCGTGCACCCCGAAGACAAACATCTGAGGCTACTCCCGCTGCGCCTCCACCGTGTTATCAAGAGTGGAATCCAATTCCACACCGGTGTCTGGAATTTCTTTATGTTAAGGGACTTCCCCATCCAAGAAGAAGAGGGAAGTGGAAATAGCTCCTTTATAGTCTTACGAGCGATGGAGATGATTCATATCTTCGGATACTTAAGACAACTCCGGGGCCAAAACTTTTACTACCTCAGGAGCACATATGCTCTGTTGTTAATCAAGGACAAATGCTATTTCCAAGACGCGGGGGTACCAGAGAGGTTGCTGGATAGTGACTTAGAAGACGAACCTTCGCAGTCCAGCAACACTCTAGAGAAGGAGGCTGAGGTAGAAAAAGACATGTATGGGGCAGACAAGCAGTTGGACATCCTGTGGGCATTGCGCGGATTCGAAAACCCTATTTCGCCTGAAACTTTAGAAGAATTGATCAACAACTTCGACCGCTTCTCGTGCTCTACACTCACGCAGGAGTAGGTTAATGAAATTCTTCTGAAGTTAGCCGTTTCTACCCCGGCAAACGTGATCTATGAGGCATGCGATGTCGTAGTCTCGGTTGATGATTTAAGGGACTTGGTAAAAGATGGAGGATGTGTGGCGATATCTGTGGCGGCCGCCTATATCCAAACACTACAAACCAAGTTTGAACATGCATACATTACTCATCCATTGCTGTTCAATGACATCTTCCTTGCCGATGAAGCAGGAGTAAAGCAAACTTTTCTGGAAGAGTTGGGATGTGGGGTTCCACGCACAATCTTCGTGCCCATCCTACATTACAATCACTGGACACTCCTAACGGTGTACACTCGCCAATGAGTAGGAATCTTCTACAACAGCTCAGACAACAACAAGGACCATCCAATACACTGTACATCGGCAGCGTTGACCTCCCTCGAGCGCCTAGTATGAAAATACTATGAGGACGTGGCAACGCTGATACAACCATTCCTCGACATAGCAGCAAGAAAATGGCACGAGCTGCAGTTCTTCCACCGCAGTCCACAACAAATTCCTCTATCCAACGACTGTGACATCTTCGTGCTGGAATGGATATCGAATGAAGCGACACCTGACCAGCTCCACCACATCGACTATCATAGCAAACATGTAGAATATGTGTGGGAGCTTCTATCTGGCGTAGGTGCGCTCACCAGCTAACCCTCATTGGGTTAACATTACCCTACCTTATCCACTTCACAACTCTGGGATAGAGTGTGGAGTAAGTTTGGGGGGGGGTACCATGTACCAGTGAGGGAGGTACAAAAATTCCAAAATTTTTAGCTCCATCCATTTTGTCCTTTTTGTTCTTTTTTCATCAATATGTGTACATACAAAAATTTTGCTTCAAAAATTTGAAAATTTTTGCTTATTTTTGTCTCCATACTTATGTACAAAATACTATATAGTAAAAACCTGATGCGACTTCTTGCCAATTTGTTTTCTATATACCTAAGGTGATGCAAGTTTTGTTATGTCTTTCTGATAATGCTGCCTCAAACAACAAAAGACTATGACTTTCCATGCCAAAATTTCAAAAAAATAATCTCGCGGCAGCTAAGAGATGTGTATGCAGAAGGAAAAAGCTGCCCAAACAGCAAAAATTTCTCTTGTTTTCCCTTACCCAACAAAATCCCCAAAAAAAGAGAGAGAGAGAAATGCCTTATGAGAGTGAATAAAAGCATGAGAGTTGTGCCCAATAAAAAGAAAGAGAAAAGAAAAAAGGAAATATACACACACTAGTTTTCCAAAAGTACCCATCTTTAGGCATGGTAGATCCAGGGCAGTGGTACGTAGGATGTGAAATCACTGTTCTAAAGCCAACTGGCTTGGACTGTAGGGACCACTCGCCCGCTAACGGACCCTTACCTGGATGGACTGATGGGAAACAAGAAGAAAAACCCAAAAAGCCTTAGCCTACCCAACACACAACTTTCTGCCCCCCCAAAAAGCTATTTGGTGTGAAAGCTAACTTCGAAATCATGCACCCAAGTCTCGTCGAAGCTGTGGAGAACAATTTTGCTTAAATAAGACAGGAAAGGCAAAGTCTGTTGTTCGTGGTCGGGCAACATTCACTTTAAAGACATCTCAATGCTTGCTTAAACCTATGGTTTGAAAGCTATACCGGTCAAGAAGAAGCATCACAAAATAAAGTTTAAAGATCGATTGAGGACAATAAAAATGCTAAGTTTGGGGGAGTTGATAACACCAAATTTTGTGATGTTTTTGGCCCTTATTTCGTTATCAAAACTGCCCTTTCTTACTATTTTCCTCTCTTTTTATGTATGTTTTTGAATAAACAGGCCTCGCTATGCTCTTAACTGAATTTTATCATCTTTTGCAGAGTTTTCCTCCTGTTTTGACTCATTTATCATCGAAAAGGCCCGTCTCGGCCCATAAACGTGTCCTACCTACATCGGCCTTTTTCTAGGAAGTCGACCGATACACTTGCTGCCCGATAGGGGAGCACGATACACTGACGCACGACACGGAGATGCCGTACAAGAAAGAAACTAAGGGGCGACACGCCTCTTACCCGACATGGAGCCGGGCTCGCCACGACAACTTAAGCGTGTCGCGCGATACATGCCACCCACCGGCAGGCGCCACTCACCACGATGCCCAACAACCGACATCCTTGTGTTGGGCGATACTGATATCGGCCGTCCAACAACTCTGCGATAATAAGGAGGACACGTGGCACCCTGAGCACCATAACTTCCCCAACCGCTGCCTATATTAGCAGCTACAGGAAGCCAAAAAGACAGGTGGGAAGGCTGCACAAGCCAACTCAGGAAAGCTACAAGATCTTGTGTATCGTGCCTCAGAGGTTGTGCCAGGCATTTCTAGGTGAGCACTTCCCCATCCCGAGAGGGAGGGAATGGTTCACATAGGGACGTACCGGGCACCACTGCAGGCCGATATCAGCCAACAAGGATACCCGATACTTAAAGCGACGCTCTAAGCCGGACACGATACCGAACCCCGATACGTATCGCCTGTCACGGTGTGTTGCCCGAGAGGGTGTCGCCCGACATGATCGTATTGGGTGAGGGTGCCTCACATGATACTATCCGGCCGTCGTGAGCGTGTCGCCTGAGAGGGTGTGCCGCCCGACACAGTTGTATCGAGCAAGGCTCCTGCCCGGTATCGGGCTGGAGGGTCTACAGTTGTCTGTCGTCCTCCTAAATCAAGGAGGCGACGTTTGTCTTTATTATTTCTATCATTTACTTCTTTTACTCATGCAATGTAATCAGACCCTTATATGTTAATGGAATTAGAAGAGTTTAATTATCTGCTGCTTTATGCTTGGTATCCTTTGTTGGATGATTGTTGTGTTTAATGTTGGATAAATTGGACATTATGATAAATCCCTTTGTTTCGATGATGACAAACATTTCATTCTTGTTAATCTAACGTGCTACTTGAGTGTTGCAGGAATGAGGTGGATGACAAAGCTCTAGGGAATCTATATGCTTGAATGATTGTAAATGTCATGAAATGTAATCAATTGTAAACTTGTGCAATCCCTAGCTAAACACCACACTTAGATAGGTCATCCCCTTCAATAGTGTCACATATGCACACTCATACAAACACTTAGTGCCTTAATTGAAACATTAAAACAGGGTCTATCTCGGTCGACAAAATCCTCGACCGAGACACTCTCGGTCGACAAACTTCTCGACCGAGAAAGACCCAAGTAGCCGTTAGATACAACTAACAAGGTAGTTGGCAGTTGGAGATAAATGTTGCAAAACACTTGATCCAGAGAGCCTGTCGGTCGACAAAACTTTGACCGAGTAGGTGTCTCGGTCGACCATTTCTCGACCAAGATGGACTCTGACAGCAACTGCAAAATTAATTAACTAGCCATTGTTAAAGCAACTAACTTATACCTAACGGCTAGTTAAGCACTTAGAAATCCCTAGAAAGTGTCTAGAACTTCCTTAAGAACTTGTAGGTCATTCCTATAAATAGGACATGCCTTAGGACACCTAAACACACCTAAGCTATACTTGTGATACACTTGAGCATACACTTACAATTGGCAATCTATTTTGAGAAATTGAGCAACACTTGCATTGGCGATTCCTCTACTTGCTCTAATTTCGTGTCCTATAGGCTAGTATCTCCTATCCACTACAATCGCACGTGCATATACATTGGTTAGGAGATCTACACGCTTGATATAGGCAAATCAAGCCTTGTGCTTCAAAGGTTAAGTGTAATTTCCTTTTTCCTTCTTGTTCCTTTTATTCTTTGTATTCTCCTTACTACTCCTAGGGTTGGAGGCTGCGGATTGGAGAAGGTTCTTCTCGGAGGAGAAGGTGGACTTCAAGCTACTTCAAGAAGGCTATTTCAATGGGAAGCTACTTCAAGAAGGCTATTGCAACGGGAAGCTACTTCAGGAGGAAGGCTGCTTCAAGGTTGGTGCAATTACTTCTAGGTGAAGGCTGCTTCAAGGTTGGTGCAATTACTTCAAGGTGAAGGCTGCTTGAAGGGTTTAGGGAAAGAATTGTAATTTTATGTAAAGTCCTTGTGAGGTAATAAAATTAAATTCTTTCAAAATCCTGGTTGGGTAAGCAACCGGGTAGTGGACTGACTACCTTAGTATTTGCTAAGGTAGGAACCACTCTAAATCCTTGTCCCCTTGTCCAATATTCTTGTGGTTGGTTGTTTGAGTTAAATAATTGTTAAATTAATTTTAAAACTCTATTCACCCCCCCTCTAGTGTTTTTCATTTAACATCTGAACTCTAGTTTGTACGCTTGGATCGCGTTTCGATTAGCTACTGAATCGTGTTTTCCCGTTGCAACAGCTTTAAGAGAGGTGTTGTGGCTCTAGTGTTTGGTCCGATACTGGTGTACGAGATTGCCCGGAATTAGAGTTGCTTTAGTAACCTTTCCACTCTAACTTAAGTCCAGCAACCTTGAGAGGGGTGTTGATGCTTGGTGAGGGGTACCCGCTTCGAGAGGAGGGGTACGGGATGTTTCTGATGCCGCTTGTTTTACCGAAGTTTTCTCCTTTGTACCTTACTGTAGCATTAGTTTTATCTCTCTGTTTCCGTTGCACGAAAACCCCTAAAAATTGATAAATGCTTAAAACCTTAATCTTCCTCGTAACTCCAGTTGGAGATAGTTTTCTTTCATTTTATCCATCTTATCCTACTGTTCCCTTGGGGAACCTTACCATCTCTTTACCCTTGCCGGAGTGTAATGTGTCGATTCAGAGTTCGTCAACACTACCACCCTTGTCCCTATGTTCGACCCCATATATCTACTTCAACCCCGTAAACAAAGTTGTGGGGGCCTAGAAGGTTTCGGGTTATAAATGTAAAAGTCCGACCACTTCAAATCCGTCTCCACTTTTCGGACGTGCGATTTAGGCCGGTCAATGCACATGAACAAGAATAAATCCATACAACACATGTTCACCATTCAACATATAATTACATAATGAATTGTTACAACATTTGATGCTACATATTGAACAATAAACTTATACATATACATGTACTACCACTAAACAACAGGATCTTAAGACAACAGATCCACCTGTACATCAGCTCACCACACAACTCTCAACTATCATGGATCTTCAAAATCATATGTCTACGAACCTAAACAAAAGATTACATGTTGTACACGTCAGCACAATATTTAAGAATATTGTACTAAGTACGCCTACATGTTATTTATATACCTCTCATCATATCTTGGCAATAAGATAAAACTAATACTTGGCAGTTATAAAGAAATATAAGAAAAATCATATCCTTGCACAAAGATGTTCATTAACAAAAGAGAACACATATTTCAAGCACATTTTCCATTATATCATCCATGCATTTGCCACCTAAGGGAATAATGCATCATCTCAGCTACCAAAGAATATGAGATGTAAGGCCTTATGATCTACTACCAAAGAGTTAGATCATTGTTTAATGTGATCTTCTACTAAAGAGAAGGATCACTTTCCATCACTATGCTACCAAAGAGAATTAGTGCTTTCATATAATGGAACAAATATATTTTGTTTCATGTGTTCATAATTATAAGTATAGAAAATCAAGCAACTTATCATGCACAAATAATCATTTCATCCAATATCATATGTCAAGTATTTTACTACACATTTAACACAAGCATATTGTATAATAGTCCAAGTAAGAGGTAATGACGTACCTTGATCAAGAGACATATCACAATCTATACCACATTACTGATATCATCTATACCCTTTTCAAGCTTGATTTATAATAAGATTACATGTCACCATTAGGTTCACATCATCTTACATCTCGTCTTAACACTAATTGTGTTCATATTAGGGTTTCACTTAGTTCATTGGGATATTCTCATTGTTACTTGTATTCTTGTCTTGGGATTATTTTACTGATCTTATATTCCATATTATTGTTCATTAACTGATAATCGTGTTTTCCATCATTAGGTGAACATATTAACATTATGTCACACATTAACCGTAGGTTACATGATTAACCTAAATTAAGGTTTCATAACATGTATCAAGGGTCATCTTTATATAATATGTATTTTGTATATAAAACTGATCTCAGATCTACATATTATCTTATAGTTACTGATATGAGGGTGTTCAGTGAATTCCATCCTTTATTGATCATCAATGTATTTATTGCATTTTAATTAGTGTTATTACCCTTAATTAGCCATATAAAGCAAAATACATAATTTCATGCATCAACATCACAATCACTGAACTTATGTGGATTATAGACATCAAAAAGGATTTACGAACATATTATCATAATTTTAGCACATTGTTTAATACTTATTATCCACCATATGAGCATTTTACCACTTAAATGATATCACTATTATTAGTGCATCAAAAGCCTGATATTATCATTGTACTGTGTTCAACTCATTTTTCTAAACATTTTGGTACCTCGTTTGTATTTTTCTGATGCTCGAGCTAATTTATATTATTCATCTAATAATTAGATATTTACTGAAAATATTTACCTTTTTGTCTAGTGGTACGCCGCCATGTGGCAACCAAGGTTAAGCGATCTGGTTTGCTTGCTGCGGTCGGTTCGTGTGTCTCTCCCTTTCACGCGTTCTCACTTTGTGCGAGTCTTGCTAGGACTCAGGCCGCTACCCCCTGGGATTTCTCCTTGCACCCGTGAGAAAAGTCACACACAAGGTCTCTCTTCTTCGCACCACGCAGTGTCGCCGCAGGCCTCGTCTCTGGCTGGACTTCACCCGCACCTGCTCACCGCCGCTGGGATCTGTTCCGCAAGGGCGCCATTGCACAGCTCACCTTCGGCGAGCAATAGAGCAGTGCCTCCTCCTCATGATCTCTGACTCTCTCTCTCCCTTGCGTTCTCACATGGTCACGACTGCTACCGTCTGCCCAGCACTGTGTGTGCTTGCACTGGCGCCGCCCAAGCCTAAACAGATTCTGGTGAGGGATCACTGTAGATCCTCACCTCCTTCTCTGCTTCTCGCTGACTGATTCGTGACGTAAAGAGGACCCTCAATGTACGATTTTGTCCACCAGGGCTCGAGTAGGAGGTCACGTACAAGGGTTCGAGCATGTCGGCCATACCCGCTGTAGGGCGCCGCCGTGAGGTCTTCCTTCAGTGAAGAAACTGCTAAGAGTATGGTCCTCTTCAACTAAAGTTGTTGAGTCGTTCAGATTTGGCCTTGCTCCATCTATGTCATCGGCTTCTTGAATCTGCAGTGTTGCACTTACGTCTCCTCCTCCACAAATACGCCGACACAACATCTCTTTGCTCAGACCTTCCAACCGTAGCACCTGAAAACCCAGTGGAGAGGGGCAAGCAGTGATGGGGATGTATCGGTCTCCCTTCACTTCCTCTAGTGGTGAGGACAACCACCGGTTTACGATTCCATCGGAGCCCACGTTCGTAGGAGCCCACGTTCGACGACGTGGTTAGGGCATTTCGATGGTGCCGCTACTCATGAGCATCGTGTGAACAAGGACTCGAATATAAAGTCATGGTCGTCCGTTCTCCCCATCTGACGAACTCTGAGATGCCACGACACATATCCGTGCCTGTGAACTTCAAACCTCACCTCCCTTAAATCTTACACTAGCACTCAACAAAAACGGGAGTATAACACCATCTTTATCAGAACTTATGTAAAAAGATATTAACCTTGTTGTATTATGCTCCACAAGACACCTTATTTCATTAATTACAAACATACCTAATTAACTCCACTTAAATGCACCTAAACAATACTGAACTATGACCGAAGCTTTATCATTATTTGACCAATCACTTATACACTTCCAAAAGACATAAATATTGGGATCTTAATCATGATGTCCATACCATTACGCATCCGTATTTTATCAAAACACTTACAATTCTTAACATTCCTCAAACACATGAATACTTACGTTATTATATATTTCAGGATTCTAAAAGTTCAGTCTATCACATCGTACACACCTTAGAAGAAATTTCATCCTTGAAATTAAGTCGAAAGTCATGTCTATCACAGTGAACCACTTTTGTGCTAGCGATGAAATTGTTGTAGCACACACGTTCAACACCCAAGGCAGAGAGACAGTGATTATAAAGAAAATCCTCTACTTGATCTATGACCTCTTGTCTTCATGGTTTAGGCTCAAATAGGGCACAAAAAGGGAAAGGGTTCCGGGGAAAGAGCTCCTCATACATATTTAGAGCCTCGTTTGAGACAAAGAAAGTGTCATCAAACAAAATCAAGCGGGAGTTGGATGAAGATGAAGGAGAATTAGCTAAGGCTCCCCTCTTCCTCCTATTAGATGCCATAGAGACGAAAAGGATAGGAAGGAGAGAGCAAAAGCTAAAGACTCACCACCAAAACTCATCCACAAACCTAGGTTGGCAAGGGGAAGGTCAAGTGAGGTCAAGCTAGGTCGAACTAGGGCTAGGGAGAGGAAGGATAGGGCTTGGGTAGAGAGCTTATGGGAGCTAGAGGTGAGATCAGTCGACTATTCTCTAGTTGAGAGGGAGAATAGTCGACGGAACCCATATTAAATTTGCTCCAGCTCGACCATCGGTCAAGTTCTGTGAACTCAGAAACTCCACCAATAGGCTCTTTAAAAAAGCTCTCAGCCTCTGATCGGTCAATTTGGCAACTCGGCTGATGGTCAACCTGATCTAAACTTAAAAAACCTAGTTTCTAGTCATTAGAGTGCTAATTAAATTTATTTTTCAAGTCCATTATGTATTTTGAACATACTTAGGCACATATCACTCATAATTGGGTACTATTTTGCGGTAAAACATGTGTTTGCAAAAAACTACCCAAAAACAACAGAAAAACAAAGCAAAATGAACATGAAAAATGAATTTTTAGCATATTAGCAAGTAGAGATGATAAAAAAAGAGGTTGAACATATAAGATAGATGACAACTAGTTAGAAGGCATATTAGATTCATTTAAAGTAGTAATGAGCAATATAGATCTAATAAAGTTGAACTACTCTCTAGCTAGAGGCTTAGTAAAAATGTCCACTAACTCATTTCCTGTGTCTACATGCATGATATAGATATCCTTCTTGGCAATGTGATCTCTAAGAAAATGATGGAAAACCTCTATATGTTTAGCTCTACTATGCAAGATAGGATTATATGACAAGTTAATTGCACTAGTATTATCACAATAGATAGGAGAAACATCAAAATGAATGTTAAAGTCTTGGAGCATTTTCTTCATCCATAGGACCTGGGCACAACAACTCCCGACTGCAATGTATTCAGCCTCGGTGGTTGATAATGCCAATGTGCTCTGTTTTTTGGAGAACCAAAACACCAAACATGGTCCTAAGAGGAAACAAGTTCCACTTGTGCACTTTCTGTCAATCGAGCACCCTACATAACCCGCATCACTATAAGCAGTAAGAGTAAAGTCCCTTGACTTGGGATACCATAGTCCAATATTTTGGGTTTTAGCTAAGTACCTTAAAATCCTCTTAACAACTATAAGATGTGATTTCTTAGGATTTGATTGAAAGCGAGCACACATGCCAACACTAAACATTATATCAGGTCCAGAGGCAGTTAAGTAAAGTAAACTTCCAATCATAACTCTATAGAGATTCTCATCTACCTTCTCACGTTTGTCATCTTTGTCAAGTTTGGTAGTGTATGACATGAGTGTGTCCATCATCTTGGTATTCTCCGTCCTAAAGCATTTCAGTAGTTCACTTGTATACTTGCCTTGGTTAATGAATTTACCATCTTTTGTTTGCTTGATTTGAAAGATGAGGAAGAATGTGACCTCACCCATCATACTCATCTCAAATTCACTCTATATAATATCACTAAATTCTTTGCAAAGATCAAGGTTAGTTCTACCAAAAATGATATCATCAACATATATTTTTATGATAAGAAAATTGTTAGAAGTGTGCTTTAGAAATAAGGTAGAATCCACTTTGACCATGATATACCCATGATCTAACAAAAAGTTCTTTAATTTCTCATACCAAGCTCTAGGTGCTTGTTTGAGTCCATACAGAGCTTTTTGCAACAAATAAATATGGTTAGGTAAACTGTCATGTTCAAATCTTGGGGGTTGTGAAACATATGATTCCTCCTCAATTGTACCATTCAAAAATGCACTTTTAACTTCCATTTGATACGGAAGAAAGTTTTTATAACTAGCAAAGGCAAGCAACATACAAATGGACTCAAGTCTATCTATAGTTGCATATGTTTCATCAAAATATATACCTTCCTATTGATTATAGCATTGAGCCACTAAGCTTGCCTTGTTCCTTACCACTTTGCCACTTTCATCAAGCTTGTTGAGTTAGACCCATTTTGTGCCAATGATCTTTCTATCACTTGGTCTTGGCACTAGGGTCCATACTTTGTTCTTTTCAAATTTCTCCAACTCTTCTTACATAACTAGGATTCACTCATCAACCCCAAGAGTTTCCTTGACGTTCTTTGGCTCGACTTGTCAGATGAAGGTGTTGCTGGCTTGTTCTTTGTTGAATGCAGCCTGCGTCTTCACTCTTTCAAATGGATCACCTAAAATAATCTCTTTTGGATAATTCTTTGCAAATGGGGGGGGGGTTGAATCCTTCTTCTCGTCATCTTTCTCTTCTTCTTGAGTGACCACCACTTTTCCCTTTTGGGTGATGCTGAGCTCTTTTAGAATAGGAATTGCTTCACTAGAAACACCATCATTTGGAACAACATCTTTAGGAATAGAGGGTTTAGTCTCAATAAACTTAACATTTTTGGATTCTTCTACTTTATCAAGATCAATAATAAATACTCTATAAGCCTTGCTAGTAGTTCTATAGCCAAGAAAGAAAGCCTTGTAAGATTTCAGATCAAAATTGTCAAGATAATCTTTCGTATTCAAAACAAAACATTAAAATACTCTATAGATGGCTTCCTACCAAGCCATAGCTCATAGGGGGTTTTCTTCAAAGAAGGATGTGTAAAAATCCAGTTTTTCACAAAACATGAGGTACTAACAGCTTCAACCTAAAACTTGATTGGAGTATCATATTCTAGAAGCATGGTCCCAGTCATCTCCTGTAAAGACCTATTCTTCCTCTCTACAACCCCATTTTGTTTAGGTGCTTGAGGTGAAGAGAAGTTGTGTGCATAACCAGAATCTTGATAAAAACATTCAAAAAGCTCATTTTCAAATTCTCCCTCATGAACACTACGGATGGAAACGATGTGGCAAGAAGCTTCTATAACATCCCACTCTTTTATGCAAATTTTCAAATTATTTTATGCCTTGCATGCTCTTTTCCGAATTAGATAATTGTTGAGGACTTAAATGCAATTTTCCCATGTTAATTTTGCAAAATCATTTTATTATGTCCAATTTCTCTCTTAACCTTATTCTATTTAAAGAAAATGTTTTCATATATATATATCCATGCCCTTTTGCTTAAGAAAATGAGGATAAATGCTTTTATGTCAAATTTTCTCTCTCATATGATAATTAGTGATTTACATGTTTAATTATTTGCTTAATGGCCCCCATCTTGTTAATTGAAAAGAAATAATACTTAGGGCACGTTTTTATGTTTTGCAATTCTTATTTGAAGAATTAATGGCTTCATTTGCATACATCATGGTATACATGAGGGTTTTTCTATTTTTAGGACTAAATGGGTAGAAGCATGAAATCTAATGGCATAGGAATATTCTAGACACTCTAATCTACCTATGATTCAAATTTGAACCCATTATGACAATGTTTGACCCTCTAATTAATTTGAGAGAGGTTTTGAGTATAGTATGACCAAGATTTGAATGAAATCTCATTTATGCAGCCGACTTAAGCTATAGTTTGTTTTATTTGAAACTATCACGCGTTACATTTTGTTTAATTCTCACGCGCATGACAGTAGCCATTGGATCAGGATCCAACGACACTCACCTTCTCTTCTACCTCCGTTTCTTCTCGCGATCGAAGACATTTCACAGTAGTTTCTTTGTCGATCCCTCTCTCCCTCATTACGAGGTTGTTTCACTTGATTTCTTCACCAAAGCATCCATCTCGTCACCCCAATCTGAATGAGCCATCACTCACCCCCTCTCAATCTCTGTCGAGCAAACACCCATTTAGGGCTTGAACACCCTCTCTGCCATTTAAGCATAGTCGCCGCCTCTGTCTTCCACACTGGCCGATCAAGACCCCAAGAGCACCACCGCCCCCCTAGATACACTCCTCCACTGCCAATTTGGCCCCGAGTTCCCCTGAACGTCCCGCCCTCCTCGACCTTCAACTCTAGCAAATACATCTTTATCCAGCCTCCTTGGTCCACCTTGGATCTATAGTGAGCGTGGTAAGCATCCTCGACACCTAGTCGTCGTTTTCACGTTTTCAGTTTGTCGCGAGAACCCCCTGATCGAGGAGTCCTATAACCATGCTTTCCATGGCTCGCCGGTTCCCAAGCTCCAGGCCACCCCAGTGGTTCTATGACCATAGAAATAGTAGCTGTGGCTCCGCCATCCCTCCACGAACTTCTTCCGACCATCATCTCGCCATTTAGAGCATGCTTCCACCAGTTTTGGAGTACCACTGCCGCCTCTGTTTCTCACGAAGATTCTCTGTTCCCTAGACATGAAACCCTCTTTCTTCCTTCAACCCTGGAAATGACAACTTTAGGTTCGCATGACCTCGCTTTGGTCTTCTGGACCTTTTGGTCCCGAACTGCTCATTTTTCTCATCGTCTAGGCTTCACGAGCAAAGGTTCAACCTTGGCCCTATTTTCGGCTGCCATGGTTACACCATGGGGCCTGGTACTCCTTACAACCCGAACAATGACTCATCGGCTTCATCCTGGCACAAGGGAGCCCTCAGTGGTTTCCTTTGCTTGGAGTTGATCGAAGTGATCACCTGATGCCGCCATCAAAGATCTACTCCTTGCGCTAGTCGACACCATGGCTGAAGGCAAGAATCGAGGTCCTGAAATAACCTTTGTATCCCTGCCAGCCTATTTTGATGTTTTTCACCTGTGAGGGTATCTTTGGGTTTTTGCCCTTTTCCCCTTTCTCTGATCACGAGTCCTTAGAGACGATCCTCATTGCTGAGTTGTCCAAGCCCAGTTGGTCCAACTCAGACCCGACCCACTGGTTTGGGTTGAGTTTTATCTACGTGGCTTTTCCCTGAATTTCCATTGGTCGATTCTTTCGAAATTCGTATTAAATCGCCTGGTTATCAGAAAAATACACAAAAATACATTTTGGAAAGGATTTTAAATAAGGAATCCGATTTTCTAGTTTTTATCACCAGATTTCTCTGTTTTCACATCTCAATTTTTTATAAGGACAAATTAGGGTTTAATGATGTATGATGAAGTATATGTATGCTAATTTCAGGTGTTTAAGAGGATCCAATCAGTCAAACAAGGTTTGACTTAGGTGTTTTAGCTCAAGGTAAGCGGGCCATGCCCTTGGCATAGTAAACTTGATTTATTGAATGATTATGATATGTTTATGCACTTTATACTAAAGTAATGATAAATGCATGTTTTTCTTCAATGTACATGATTACTGGATGTTGATTTCTATAATCTAAGTCTAAGTTTAGAAACCTAATTAATGTTATGAATTATGATTAGGATACATGAAATGAAGGTTAAGAGGAAAGAAATTTCCCATTCATGCTTAAGAGGGAGAAATCCCATTATGGTCATGGGGAGAAATCCCAATTATGTTCAAGAGGGAGAAATCCCAATTAAGATCAAGTTTAGGTTATTAAGAAGATAAGTAAAGTCTAAGAAAGATAATGGTTAAGGGAATTTGATTTAGATTTATATGCACCTTGTTATGAGATTTCCAAGCATTATGGGCTTTTCGAGCAATTATGGGCTTTCTGAGCATTATGGGCTCCTTATGGAGCATTAAGAGAGGAGCATATACTTCTTGTCAAATTCTTTATGTAAAATATGTCAAGAAATGATTAATGTTAATACATGTTCATGTTTATGTTAAGTCACCTTTATATGTTATTTTTATGTTTTATAACATGCCAATGCCGCTTACTTACCATGTTTGTTTTTCCTTTGCATGGCTGGGGATGAGATGTCTGCAGACGTTGGAGCTCAAGTGAAGGAGACATCTTGAGAAGATTCCAAGGATCCAAGATCTTAGGAGTTGTTTCCTGGTGTGACGTCCATCTATGGAGATCCTATCTTTTTCTTAATTATCTAGTTTATGTTTAGTATACCTTTAGAAGCATGATGCAGCTTTCTTTCCAAGAACTCATGTATGAATCTATGTTTCTATGAATGCCAAGTGTTGTTTATTTCATGATATGAGATCATGCATGTGACAATCCCTCCCTGATATGCCAAGTACCTGACATTATGGATAATGTTGGGGATTAGGTTGTGCTTCCGTTGGTTATGTATGAAACCATAGGGAGGGGTGTTACATTAATGGTATCAGAGAAAGAAATAGATGGCCACTAAGGAAACAATAAGGATTCATGCAAGTCATCCTAGGATGAAGAAATAGAAGTAGAGAACATGATTATGTATTCTAGTATGTCTAGAGAACCCTAAAGATGACTAGAGCCCTCACCTCATTAGAGAAGTACATGTTAGCATGCTCAGGTAGTTGAAACCAAACCCTAGATGATGTCATGTTTCTCATTGTCTCAATGGTAAGGGCCACCCAATTGAGATTTGATGAAAATGTCATTTAATGTGACTTTTTATGTGTCTTACCTTCTTAATTGTGTGTGTGGTATGGGAAACATGTGCAAATGAGTTGGTGAGATGTAGCATAAAGAGATCCAACATTTCTAAATATGTGCTTGATCACCACATATAAAGAGATGAATGATATATGACCTAAGGTTAGATAACTGTGAAGATGTAGTCATGGTAAGTGAGAGATAGATTCCCTAAGTGTAATGAGTTAGGTGTAATGTTAAGGAGTAAGTATGAGACTTAGTAAGGGTAGTTAGGTAATTTATGTTGAATCATAATGCTTTGTTTATGCATGCTTCTTCTATAATAAAATTTGTATGGAAAATTTGCAAGTTTATGTGAAACCCTTAAGGTGGGTAGAAACCCTAGGAAATTTCGAGGACAAAATTTAATTAAGGTGGGTAGAATTGTAACATCCCACTCTTTTATGCAAATTTTCAAATTATTTTATTCCTTGCATGCTCTTTTCCTAATTAGATAATTGTTTAGGACTTAAATGCAATTTGCCCATGTTAGTTTTGCAAAATCATTTTATTATGTCCAATTGCTCTCTTAACTTGTTCTATTTAAAGAAAATGTTTTCATATATATATCCATGCCCTTTTGTTTAAGAAAATGAGGATAAATGTTTTTATGTCAAATTTTCTCTCTCATATGATAATTAGTGATTTACATGTTTAATTATTTGCTTAATGGCCCCCATCTTGTTAATTGAAAAGAAATAATATTTAGGGCACGTTTTTATGTTTTGCAATTCTTATTTGAAGAATTAATGGTTTCATTTGCATACATCATGGTATACATGAGGGTTTTGCTATTTTTAGGCCTAAATGGGTACAGGCATGAAATCTAATGGCATAGGAATATTCTAGACACTCTAATCTACCTATGGTTCAAATTTGAACCCATTATGACCATGTTTGACCCTCCAATTAATTTGAGAGAGGTTTTGAGTATAGTATGACCAAGATTTGAATGAAATCTCATTTATGCAACCGATTTAAGCTATACTTAATTTTATTTGAAATTGTCACGCGTTACATTTTGTTTAATTCTCACGCGCATGATAGTAGCCATTGGATCAGGATCCAATGACGCTCACCTTCTCTTCTACCTCCGTTTCTTCTTGCAAACGAAGACGTTTCACAGTAGTTTCTTCGTTGATCCCTCTCTTCCTCATTACGAGGCTGTTTCACTTGATTTCTTCGCCAAAGCATCCATCTCGTCACCCCGATCTGAACGAGCCATCACTCGCCCCCTCTCACTATCTGTCAAGCAAATTCCCATTTAGGGCTTGAACACCCTCTCCACCATTTAATCATAGTCGCCGCCTCTGTCTTCCACATTGGCCGATCAAGACCCCAAGAGCACCACCCCCCCAGATACACTCATCCACTACCAATTTGGCTCCAATTTCCCCTGAACGTCCCGCCCTCCTCGACCTACAACTCCAACAAATCCGGCTTCATCCAGCCTCCTCGGTCCACCTCGGCTCGATAGTGAGCGCGGTAAGCATCCTCGGCACCTAGTAGTCATTTTTACGTTTTCAGTTTGTCACGAGAACCCCCTGATCGACGGGTCCTATAGCCATGCTTTCCATGGCTCACCGGTGCCCAAGCTCCAGGCCAACCCAGTGGTTCTCCGACCATAGAAATATTGGTTGTGGCTCCGCCATCCCTCCATTAACTTCTTCCGACCATCATCTCATCATTTCAAGCATGCTTCCACTAGTTTTGGACTACCACTGCCGCCTCTATTTCTCGCGAAGATTCTCTATTCCCTGGACACGAAATCCCTCTTGCTTCCTTCAACCCTGGAAATGACAACTTTAGGTTCACACAACTTCACTTTGGTCTTCTGGACCTTTTGGTCTCAAACTGCTCATTTTTCTCAGCATCTAAACTTCGCGACCAAAGGTTCAACCTTGGCCCTATTTTCGGCTGCCATGGTTACACCATGGGGCCTGGTACTCCTTACAACCCGAACAATGACTCATCGGCTTCATCATGGCACAAGGGAGCCCTCGGTGGTTTCCTCTGCTTGGAGTTGATTGAAGTGATCACCTGATTCCACCATCATAGATCTACTCCTTGCGCTACTCAACACCATGGCTGAAGGCAAGAATCGAGGTCCTGAAATAACCTTTGTACCCCTGCCAGCCTATCTTGATGTTTTTCACCTGTGAGGGTATCTTTGGGTTTTCACCCTTTTCCCCTTTCTCTGATCACGAGTCCTCAGAGACGATCCTCATTGCTAAGTTGGCCAAGCCCAGTTGGTCCAACTCAGACCCGGCCCATTGGTTTGGGTTGAGTTTTATCTACGTGGCTTTTCTCTGAATTTCCATTGGTCGATTCTTTGGAAATTCGTATTAAATCGCCTGGTTATCGGAAAAATACACAAAAATACATTTTGGAAAGGATTTTCAATAAGGAATCTGATTTTCTAGTTTTATTGCCTGATTTCTCTGTTTTTACATCTCAATTTTTTATATGGACAAATTAGGGTTTAATGATGTATGATGAAGGATATGTATGCTAATTTCAGGTGTTTAAGAGGATCCAATCAGTCAAACAAGGTTTGAATTAGCTGTTTTAGCACAAGGTAAGAGGGCCATGCCCTTGGCATAGTAAACTTGATTTATTGAATGATTATGATATGTTTATGCACTTTATACTAAAGTCATGATAAATGCATGTTTTTCTTCAATGTACATGATTACTGGATGTTGATTTCTATAATCTAAGTCTAAGTTTAGAAACCTGATTAATGTTATGAATTATGATTAGGATACATGAAATCAAGGTTAAGAGGGAAGAAATTTCCCATTCATTCTTAAGAGGGAGAAATCCCATTATGGTCATGGGGAGAAATCCCAGTTATGTTCAAGAGGGAGAAATCCCAATTAAGATCAAGTTTAGGTTATTAAGAAGATAAGTAAAGTCTAAGAAAGATAATGGTTAAGGGAATTTGATTTAGATTTATATGCACCTTGTTATGGGCTTTCGGAGCATTATGGGCTTTCCGAGCAATTATGGGCTTTCTGAGCATTATGGGCTTCTTATGGAGCATTAAGAGAGGAGCATATACTTCTTGTCAAATTATTTATGTAAAATATGTCAAGAAATGATTAATGTTAATATATGTTCATGTTTATGTTAAGTCACCTTTATATGTTATTTTTATGTTTTGTGACATGCCAATGCTGCTTACTTAACATGTTTGTTTTTCCTTTGCATGGCTGGGGACGAGATGTCCGCAGACGTTGGAGCCCAAGTGAAGGAGACATCTTGAGAAGATTCCAAGGATCCAAGATCTTAGGAGTTGTTACCTGGTGGGACGTCCATCTATGGAGATCCTATCTTTTTCTTGATTATCTAGTTTATGTTTAGTATATCTTTAGAAGCATGATGCAGCTTTCTTTCCAAGAACTCATGTATGAATCTATGTTTCTATGAATGCCAAGTGTTGTTTATTTCTTGATATGAGATCATGCATGTGACAATCCCTCCTTGATATGCCAAGTACCCCACATTATGGATAATGTTGGGGATTAGGCTGTGCTTCCACTGGTTATGTATGAAACCCAAGGGAGGGGTGTTACAGCTTCATTCTCAAATCATTTATAAAAGCTTGAGAAAACATCAAGCGTATCACTCATGGGAACGAGAAAGAAGGTCCAAGTATATCTAGAGAAATCATCCATAATAATAAGGCAATACTTAGACCCATGAAGCGATTGAGTTCTCATTGGTCTAAATAGATCAATGTGAAGATGCTCAAGAGCTCTTTTGGTACTAAGGATTCCTTTGGATTTGAAGGAGGACTTGGTTTTCTTTCCTTGGGTACAAGGTTGGCATTCCTCATCCTTTTAAAAATCCAATTTGGGAAGTCCCTTGACCAAGTCCTTTTTGCTCAACTTCTTCAACTAATGCATATATACATGACCAAACTAATGGTGCCAAAGAGAAATATCATTCAAGTTGACTACTACACATCTACCAACAATATGATTAATAGATTCAATAACAATAACATGAAGATTACCACTTCTAGTTCCCTTATATATAACTTGGTAGGTGAGGGAATCTAGAATCAAGCTTTCAAAAGAAGTAAATAACATAAGGTAACCATTGTCACATAATTGACTAACACTAATTAAATTATGATGTAGGCCATCCACAAAAAGAACATTCTTGATACATAAGGATTCACCTATATCACCTCACCTTCGACTTTACCTTTCTTATTGTCCTCAAAGGTGACCAAACCTCCTTTCTTTTTGGTGAAGTTGTTGAAATGGCTTATATCACCTGTTATATGCTTAGTGCAACCACTATCAGCAATCCATCTTCCTTTTTCCTATAAGAAATGAGAATGTCGGTTCCCAACTCAAACTTTAGGATCCATAGTTAGCTTGGGAACCCATTTCATCTTTGGGTTGGTCCCCTTAGGCTTGTAAGGACAATAGGTAGAGTAATGATCATTACATTAGTAATAAGAACAAACCAGAGGATTCTTCATGTTGTAAGACTCTCCTATAAAGAAATAGGTTTCCTAGGTCTTTTTCTTATCTTTGGCTTTTCTCTTGTCATTTGGTGCTCCCCCTACAAATCCCAATCTACTAGTACCACTTTGTTTAGTTGAATAGTGATGGATTTCATTTAGGGAGTTCTCCCCTTTGAGGAATTTCTATAGGGATGCTCTTAATCTATGGTTATAATCATTTAGAGAAATAATAGTAGAACATAAGCTAGCGACGCCATCCTTAGCATGAACAAGATCGGCCTCAAGATAGAGGGCTTTAGTTAAATATGAATCCTTCTCAAGGGAAATGGAAGCAAAATTATGACTAGGCAATATAGGTCTAGAAGATAAGTCATTAACTTGATCAAGAAGGCTAGCATTTTTAGATTTAAGCATTTGGATTTCTTAATGATAGACATCTCTTTCATCTCTACAAGCATCAATAAGAAGCTTAAATTTAGTATTTTCAGTTTTAATCAATTAAAGCTCTTTTAGGCAATTTTGGTTTTCTTCCTAAGATTTTCAATATTATTAAGGTAGATACCATTTTCAACTTCAACTCTATTGTATTGGATCTCAAGATCAAGGTATTGACCTTGCAAGTTTTCAATACTCTAAAGATTTGTTTTCTCATTCAGCTCAAGAATTTCAAGTTTAGCATATAAATCATCAATGGTTTTTCCTTACCGTTTTCTTTTAGATTTACATTTAGAAAAAGATGAACAGGTAGAAATAAATATGTCAATGATAGATTCCTTAGATAACTCTTGCAAACTTACCTCACTTACCTCACCATTTTTTTCACTAGTAGAGGCCATGAGTGTGAGGTGGCACTCTCCATCTTCTTCGGAGCTTGAGATACTTGAAGATGGAGCTTCCCAAGATGCATGATCTACATTCTTGTGTCTCTTCTCCTTCTTGTCCTTCCTCTTGTACTTGCTCTCCTTCTTGTACTCATATTCCTTCTTTGAGCTGCCCTTGTGGTGCGACTTTCTTGACATGAGACATTCACTCTTGTAGTGCCCCTTTTGTCCACACTTGTAGCATCTAAGAGTAGATGAGGGGGAGGCTTGCTTTCCCTTGAAGTGTTTGCCCTTGATGTAGTTGGATTCATGCTCACTTCGGCCATCATCTTCACTAGAGCAGGAAGGAGAAGTCCGGCAAGCAAGTTGTTGTTGAAGGTTGACCGCCTCCACTTGTGCTTTGAATGCACTATCTTTGATCTTCTTGGCTTCCTTCTCTTCTTTTTTGGCTTCTTCTCCTTGTTTGTCAAGCCTTGGCTTATGGGCTTGTAGGTTGCCAATATGCTCTTTAGTTGGAATGTCACCAAGGCTCCTCACTTCTTCAATGGAGGTGACCTTTGACTCCCATCTCTTTGGTAGAGTCCTCAAGATCTTAGAGTTGATTACACCTCTATCCAAATGGTTGGCCAATGCAGCCAACCCATTGATGATGACATTGAGTCTTGAGTACATCTCTACAATCCCTTCTTTCTTTCCCATCTTGAAGTTCTCTAGAAGGCTGTTCAACATGTAGATCTTCGCCTCCTTGAATTGCTTTGTGTCTTCATAGGTGATGCACAATTTGTCTCAAATCTCATAGGAGGTGTCCCAATATGAGATCTGATTGAACACCGTTGGGGTAAGGGTTGCATAGAGGATGTTATGGCTTTTGCATTGAGTTGGGCTTCTTTGAGTGCAGCTTCACTCCATGTTGCAACAACTCCGATTGGCTCCTTGTAAGGTGTGTCCATCACCTTCCACATGTCAAAATTCATGCCTTGAATGTAGAATTGCATACTGATGGAGCCCCCACTTATGTGGAGTTGCGTACACCACTAAAAATCCTAGAGATAGTAAGTCTCTAAGTTTAGCCTTGCGTATGCTATAATAAGATCTCCACCTACGTATGCTAAGATATGTGGAAGTCTTATCGTAGTATAGTTAAGGGTCAAATCCATGGGACAACGGTCTTGTTAAGAGTTTAACAAGATAGAAAACGTAATAATCACACTTATCCACTTAAAAGTTGATATTTACATCAAAGAGTTAGTTTGATGATTAAACTAATCTGCGGAGAAAGTAAATAACAAGAAAGTAAACTTAAAGTTGTAAATGATATTTAGAAACCACTAGGATGTGATCGAGTTTCACCACCACTACACATGGATCAAAACATACATCATAATAACATGGCTTGCAAAGAAAAGGGGTTTAAATTGTTAGTATCTTTGTAGACTTAGATTCCTTTCAGATAGATAACTATGAGAAATGTGGGAGTGTTGCAATACCAGCCATCCCCAAATGAATGGTCACTTACTTTGCATCGCTCCCCTCACAAAGTGTGTTCCTCGAACTGTCAAGGTTGTACTTTCATACGTCAACTGGTTCCATTTCATAGTATGAAAGTACAACATTGGAGGTGAGTTTACTCCACTCCTTGAGAAACGTTCCTAGATACCGAACAGATGTATGGTGATTACATACATCAAGAACCAACATGCAGTCAATATTTAAATCTAAAAGTACAAACGTAGACAATTCACACTAGTAGATAATAGATAACACAAGTTGGTGATCAAGCAACTGGCATTCATTAAACGATTGATGTTGAACAAAAAAGATAGTATTTTTCTATTGCAAACTCATGAATTATAATGTATGAAATGAAAACATGGATAGCGGGGCTACTCCCCGCACCCTAGTGTATGGGACTACTCACTCATGGCAAGAACAAAGAAGGAGGCAGGAAGAGAGAAAAAAAGCATCATCTCCACATAGGAGGGAGGAAGGTCGACCCCTTGGAGTAGAGAGCAACTATCTTCACACCACTTGGTTGACTTGATGAAGACTTCTTCACTTCCCACCTTCTATGTCGATGAGAGAGAAAGCAGCTTGAGGATGAAGTGTGGATCTTGGACCGACAGCCTTGGGGCGGAGGATGGAAGATGAAACAACTCTAGAATGGTTGGGGCAGCCTTTGGGCATCCAAGAATTTGATGACTAATGAGAACTCCTTCGGTTCTATTTATAGGCTTCCAAGGAGTCCCAAACGGTCTTGGGACCGTTTGGATCTTTAACGGTTTTGGGACCATTTGGCATCATGCGGTCTCGGGACCATTTGGCTTCAAACAGTCTCGGGACCATATGGCTTCATACGGTCTTGGGACTGTTTGACTTCATGCGGTCTCTAGACCGTTTGCTTTTATTCGGTCTTGGGACCGTTTGAGTTCATATGGTCTTGGGATCGTTTGCCTTCATTCAGTTTCCAAACCATTTGCCTTTATTCCGTCTTGGGACCATTTGAGTTCATTCGGTCTTGGGACCGTTTGGACTTCATTCGGTCTTGGGACCCCAGAGATGGAAGGGTGAGGTGGCTGGGGTCGGGGTGGAAGGGTGGTAGTTCCTTGCGAAAGAGACACTATTGATGGACCCGCGAATTGTTTGGTGACTGTTGATGGAGTCACTATTGGTAGATGAGGTGGTGGATGGGAATGGTGGTGAAATTCCCGGTGAGAAGGGATGAAATGGGAATGTTGAGGGGAAAGTTGTTGAAGTGAAGGTGAGATTGGGTGTTGCGGTGGAGAATGGAATGCCCGAAGAGAAAAAGAGTGAGGCGGAGTATGCAGGTGAAGTTGTGGATGTGGATGAAGAAATTATGGTGGGTGTTGTTATGGAGAATGGGGAAAGAGTGATGGATGGTGGAATGGTGGAAGGTGGTGGTGTGGTGGCGGAGTGGTGGAAGGTGGTAGTAGTGGTGGTGGTTGTGGAGGTGAACCCAACATCTAGATCACAGATGAAAGGTTTTGGTGTTGGGGTTACTATGTTTTCGGCACTGTGTGGTGGCTCTGCCTCTGGGTTGATCTTTGATGTGGATGTCTTTGATTGTTGTTGTTTTTGTATGCGCAACTTTGAAGACCGTGTTACTGGAATTTTCTTTGGCCTTGCTGCGGGGGCAGTGACGCTGTGCTCTGTTTGCCCTACCTTTGCTTTGACTGAAGCTATAAGGTTGGCAAGCTCCTTTTCGGTGAAGAGAAGCTTTTCTTTTTCATAATCTGCCAATTCTAGAAGCGGAAGCAATGTCCTAGATGCTTTAACAGTGGTGCAGAAGATGTAGTGGAGTTTTGCATCCTTCTCCTTTATGATGTATGAGTTCTTTAAACTCTGCTCATTTGTAAGGATGTCGACATTGATAACCATGCACATGGGTAGTGGTCTATCCATCTTGAGAAATTTCAAGATTGGTGGTATGTGACTTCCCATTAAGATTTCTTTTCCAAGGGCGTAAGCTGAGTGCTTTTGTATTAGATGTTGTCTGATGTTGACCGACAGCCCTTTGAGGATGGACTAGAGAATAAAGAGATCAGAAATACTAACGTTTCCACCCTCTATTCTGAGGAAAAGAGTGCCTGTAATAATTTTGTGCAGTATGCGCACCAGGCCAGAATGTATGATAGAGGCTTTGCAAGTCTTCGTCTCGTAGTTTGTAATCCCCATTAGAGCTTTCTAGAAGGTATGTCTGTTAAACTGGGGATGGTCCAGGATTGCCTCCTTAGACTTTTTTATCTGATCTTGGTCGATGAATATCTCATTCAGTGTGTTCTCAGTCAAGACAACCTTGTTACCAAAAAGTGAGGTTACTAGCCTGCGGTCACCTCCGTCTTTCCATTTGTCCTTTGCGTCCATAGTTTCTTTGTTGAGGTGTGTGAAGAACTCTATCGTGGGTTCGACAGAAGAATTCTCTACAACAAAGAAGAGTTTTTAGAGGTTTGCGATGTCGAGAAGGGTGAGGACTCTGTCATAAATCCCCATCTTCTTCAGTATGTTGGGGCAGACGTACTTTGTTAGTCGCAACACCTTGTCACTAGCTGGGAGGTGTTGGATGTATAAGTCAGCTGGTGTAGGTTCTGCGATGGTGGTGGTGGAAGGATTTGCAACAGCAAGGATGACGTGTCCTGCCAAGATCTGTTCCCTTGCGGTAGAGGGTCGGACTTGCTTCCTTACCCTTTTCTTTGATGGTTGTCCCTTGTCGGCTTTTTCAGTCTTCCTCTTGCCTTAGGACTTTGGGACTGGGGATTCATCCTCGGAGTTTGGTGCGTACTCTGAACCTTCATCAGTGGAGGAAATTTCGTCCACTTCTTCAACAGGATCCTCGGCTAGGCACATGTTGACTCACTCAAGGTTGTGCATCTCCTTGATCAAGTCAACCTTTGGTGGGACCCTTATGGTCTTTTTATAGGTATCCATGATTTGCTGGAGCTTTGCGTGGTCCTCCAGTAGTTGCTCCCTAGTCCAGAAGGCAGCGTCAGCAGTTCTTGTGGCTTCTTTTGTAGGTGAGGCCATTCTGTAATCAGAAGATTATATATGTTAAAGAGGAAAAAAATGTTGAAAAAATTGCAATATATTTAGGGATGAGATCGTTTTAAGAGTGAAATTATGTTTTCTAAGACCGTTTGGGTCCAAACAGTATCAAGACCATTGGGATCCAAACAGTATCTCTCAAATGATTTCACTATTGTTTGGGTCCAAACAATTTACGCTCCAAACAGTTTTACGACCGTTTGGGTCCAAACGGTTTCAAGACTGTTTGGCTCCAAACAGTTTTACGACCATTTGGGTCCAAACGGTTTCAAGACCATTTGGCTCCAAATGGTTTTACGACCGTTTGGGTCCAAAACGGTTTCAAGACCGTTTGGCTCCAAACAGTTTCTCTCAAATGGTTTCACTACCGTTTGGGTCCAAATAGTTTTTGCTCCAAACAATTTTATGATCATTTCGGTCCAAAGGGTTTCAAGACTATTTGGCTGCAAACAGTTTTACGACCGTTTGGGTCCAAACGGTTTCAAGACCATTTGGCTCCAAATGGTTTTACCACCATTTGGGTCCAAATGATTTCAAGACCATTTGGCTCCAAATGATTTCTCGACCGTTTGGCCCCAAACGGTTTCACGACCATTTGGGTCGAAATCACTATGAAGATGAAACGGCGGGGACAACTGTGACGTCTGTTGCCAAACATCAATTAAGATAAATGCAGAAGCGGTCGTTAACAGCGAATTACTGAAAATCACTAAAAATTAAAACCATTTATCAAGAGATCCATTCACAGGAAAACTCTTTCATTCAGAACCAAAGTATTATATTTACATACTGGTTCACATTGTACATTCCATGTACCATCTCTTTCTCGAGACATATATATACATCACTTTGCTTGATAAAACATTCAATAACCCAAAATTAGGGTTTACTATTCATCCCAATTAGGGTTTCATGTTCCATTACCCATAATTAGGGTTTACTATTCAATTATCTCTAATTAGGGTTTACCAAACATCCCAATTAGATTTTCTATTCAAGTACCCATAATCAGGCTTTACTATTCTTCCCAATTTAGGATTTTGCATTACATTACCCTAAATTAGGTTTACACATATCATCACCCTGGATTAGGGCTACATCCTTACCCTGGATTAGGGTTTCACTTAGAATTGCCCTAAATTAGGTTTAGGATTCAATAACCTTGTCAATTAGGGTTTATTCTTATGATTAGGGTTTCATGATCTCTTTGCTAAGAATCATACCCTTAATCACCACATGAATCATACTCACGTATGAATTCCATTCTATCATCTTCTCAACTTGATTAGGTTATATCCACCCTTCAATCAAGTACATACAGCTATGACTGACATAGTGTACTAAGTTAATGTTCTTATAAGCAAATAAGGTTTATCCCTTTAATGGTATTAATCAATTAGGTACTTTTAGGGATTCAACCTTTGTACCTCCATTGATTACCATTACTATCAATCATTGGATCATTGGAACAATCATCACCTTCAATTTCCAAATGATTGAATCACAATTAACCTTTATTCAGGTGTGAGGTTTCATCACCAAACGGTTTTGAAACAGTTTGACCCCAAATAGTTTCAAGACCGTTTGGGCTCAAACAGTCTCAAGACCGTTTGGGCTCAAACCAGCCTCAAAACCGCATGGGCACTTAGGACCATTTCCAATCAAATTAAATATAACTTACACCATTGAATTGGCCATCAATTAGGAAATTGAAAGATTCATCAATCATCACCATTGGATCTCTATCCATCAATCATGAATCAACCTTAAACCCTCCAAATGGTTTTAAAACCGTTTGTTCCCAAACAGTTTGAAGACCGTTTGGGCTCAAACGGTCTCAAGACCGTTTGACCCAAGTTATCTTGAAATTGTTTGAAACAATCATGGATTCTTTGATCAACTCGATTAGGGTTTCCAATTGAAAGATTATACATACATTGAATCAATCAATTAGGTCCATTGGATCATCATGCAACATGCACTTGAGTTCAGACCTCAAACGGTCAACCCTCTCTTGCGGTTTGGAGTCCAAGTCACCAAACGGTTTGGTGAAACTGTTTGCAACTCAAATATGTTGAGATGTGTGCTTGTGATGATGTCATCATCATTAATCTCATACCCTACGAAATTTACTGCCATATCCATGGTGATTCCATCAATCAATCAAAGGAATTGCAAGAAAATCAATTGAACATAAAGGGTTGAGAAATTGAGTTCAATAACAATGAATAAGGGTTCAAGTTATATAACCCGCCTTCAATTGAGTTTCAAAGCTTGGAGCTTCACATAAAAAATGGTGGAAGAAGCTTTTTCAACTCCCCCAAGGCTCGTCCTCAAGTTTTGGAGTGAAAGGATTGGCTAGGGTTGAAGATGGAGTGAAGAAAAGAAGAAATTATGCATTGATTTATGATTTTCACTATGAAATCAAGATGAACGAAAGTCAATAAGCTTACCAACAGGTTGGGGGTCGTCCTCCAGGTCATTCAAAGCTTTCTTGGTTGTTTTGCAAGAAAAGCGTGGAAGGGAATTCGAAATTACCCCTTTCGTTCTATGGATAAAGGAGCATATATGTGAATTTTATTGAAAATTCATTTAGGAGAGAGAAAGTAGGAATTATCTCCCCCAAATTCTTGCCACTTGCCCCCTTCCTTTCCTTAGGGACGAGGCTATCCTCTTTTCCTCTTATTCCTCTCAATTATCCATGTTTTAAAGAAAAGCAAATTAAGCACCTTAATCCATTTAATAGTAATATCCATATGTGAGTGGATATTTCTTTTTCTTATAATAATGCAAGTGGGTTTTTCACCTCCTTGAGATATTTCATGGTCCTTGCAAAGGAAAAGGACGTCCACACATATCTGAATTCAACCATTTCAATTTTGGTTGAAGGCCCTTCAATTATTTTATTTATTTTTGCATTAATTTGAATTAAGGTTTTCATTATGCTTAAATCTTGATTATTTCAATATCATGATTCTCTCTCCTTCAAAGAGATACAAATGAGACTCCCCTCTCATTGTCTTTGATCCAAATGATCCCAAGAAACAGTAGGGACCATTTTGAAGTGGTAATTTGCATACTGAACCCTAGGTTTTGGGTAAATTGCACATTACACCGAAACTAGGTTTTAATGCACAAACATTGCTTTATCAGCTCTTTCTTGGTATTCAGGCTTTCACAAGCCATAACTCTGCATAATCTTTACTCCCATGATGCCTCAACACACATGAGGAGCATATTACCATGCACAATTTGCAAATAAACCCCTCAACTTGGGTAATTTGCACTTTAGTCCAAAACAAGTAAAACATTGATTTCAAAAATATTCAAATAGGACTAAAATTGCAATGTAAGTTCCTCTTGAGCCTTAATTACTTTTCAAAAGATAAGAGCTAGCATATAATCACTTTTATTAAACAAAACACCTAGGGTTAAAACATAACCAGGTCAGGGATGTTACAAGTTATCCACCCCTTACAAGGATTTCGTCCCCGAAATCATCAACGAAAACATCAAGAGAAAAGAGAAGGGTACTTCATCCTAATCTCTTCCTCTAGCTCCCACGTAGCTTCTTCAATGCCACGGTGATGCCAAAGAATTTTTACAAGACAAACGTCTTTCTTTTTCAACTTCTTGATTCTTCTGTCAAGAATCAACACAGGCCCTTCAACATAAGATATATCATCATTTAGTTCTACCTCCACAGGTTGTAGAACTAACTCTGTGTCAGGATGGCACTTCCTCAGCACAGAAATATGGAACACCAGATGAAATTTATGCAGCTCATGTGGTAACTCTAGCTTATAGGCTACCTTTCCCATCCTCTCAATGATTGGATAAGGTCCCATAAATCTTGTAGCTAACTTTCCCTTCTTTCCAAATCTTTGGATACCTTTCCAAGGTGAGACCTTGAGATACACTATGTTTCTAACTTGGAATTCTAAGGGTCTACGACGCTTATCAACATAAGATTTCTATCTATCCTGAACCACTTTCAACTGTTGTTGTATGACTTTAATCTTCTCAGTTGTTTGCTGAACTAGCTTAGGACCCAAAAGTTGATACTCTCCTATTTCATACCAACATAAGGGAGATCTACAACGTCTACCATATAAAGACTCATATGGTGCCATATCAATACTTTACTGATAGCTATTATTATAAGCAAACTCTATCAAGCTCAAATGTAGATCCCAACTTCCTACAAATTGAAGGACACATGCCCTCAGCAAGTCCTCCAAAGTTTGTATGGTCCTCTCAGACTGTCCGTCTGTCTGTAGATGAAAGGTTGTACTAAACCTTAACTGTGTACCCAAAGCTTTACAGAGTCGCTCCTAAAAATGACTCGTGAACTGGGGACCTCTATCAGAAACAATAGTAGCTGGACTCCGTGCAACCACACTATCTCATCTATGTAGATCTGTGCAAACTTCTTAGCAGTGTGGGTTGTTTTGATAGAAAGAAAATGTGCTGTCTTAGTCAACCTATCAACTATCACCCATATGGAATCATGACTTTTGGCTATTCTAGAAAAACCAACCACAAAGTCCATAGTTACCTGATCCCATTTACACTGCGGTATAGGTAGAGGTTGCATTGTTCCTGCGAGCTTCTGATGTTCAGCTTTAACCTGCTGACACACCAGATACCGCATTACAAACTCAGTAACATCTTTCTTTAATCCAGGCCACCAATATATATCTTTTAAGTTATTATACATCTTGGTGCTTCCTGGATGCATGGCATACATCGAAGAATGAGCTTCTTCCAGAACTAACTTCCTTAAGTTATCAACATCAAGTACTACCATCCTATCATGGTAACAAACTACCTGATCATCTAAATCATGGAAACCATCCCGTTTCTCACTACCATACTCTGATCTAATCTGTTGAATCACAGTATTAGTCTACTGTGCTTCTTTAATCTGTTGTCTCAGAGTAGGTTTTATGTGCATCTCAGCTAATAACCCGGCTAACAATGACACTTTAAGTTGTACATTGTCTTGCCTCAAGGAGATAAGCATATCTCTCTTAGAGTACACTAAGGACTTCAATTGTGCTTTGTTTAAGGTTGTTGTTGCTGATTTTTTGCTTAAAGCATCAGCAACCACATTGGCTTTCCCTGGATGATAATCAATTATACAATCGTACTCCTTGATTAACTCCATCCAGCGGCGTCGCCTCATGTTTAGCTCATGCTGTGAGAAGATATACTTTAGGTTCTTATGGTCTGTGAAAATCTGGAATGTTTCTCCATAGAGATAATGTCTCCAGATCTTCAAGGCATGGACCACAACAGCTAGCTCTAGATCATGTATTGGATAATTCTCCTCGTGTTTCTTAAGCTGTCGAGAAGCAAAAGAAATCACTTGCTTATCCTGCATAACCACACATCCTAAGCCATTCTTAGATGTGTCACAGAAGACTATATACCCCTTCCCTTGCTCAAGTAGAACTAACACAGGTGCACTTGTTAACCTTTCCTTCAACAACTAGAAAGATTGTTGACACTTGTCATTCCAGACAAAAGGAATCTCCTTCTTTGTCAACTTGGTTAGGGGTAAAGCTATTGAACTGAAGTTCTTAATGAACCTCCTGTAATAGCCTGCCAGTCCTAGGAAACTATGTATCTCCGTCAGTGTCTTAGGTTGTTCCCATTGTAGGATAGATTCTACTTTCTTAGGATCAACACGAATACTTGAAGTAGATATTATGTGTCCAAGAAAAGAAACTTCTGGTAACTAGAACTCACATTTGCTAAACTTAGCATACAATTTATGCTTTCTTAGCAAAGTCAAAGCTTGACGAAGGTGCTACTCATGTTGTTGAGCATCTCTACTATATATCAGGATGTCATCTATAAAGACGACTACACACTGATCAAGAAAAGGTTGAAAGATTCTATTCATGAGTTCCATAAATGTAGCTAGTGCATTAGTTAGTCCAAACAACATAACTATGAACTCATAGTGACCATACCTTGTCCTAAAGGTAGACTTAGGTATGTCACTCTCCTTAATACGCAACTGATGGTATCCCAACCTCAGATATATCTTTGAAAAGATAGTTGCACCATGCAACTGATCAAACAAGTCATCAATCCTTGGCAAATGATACTTATTCTTTATGGTTACTTTATTTAGTTGCCTATAGTCGACGCATAAACGCATAGACCCATCCTTATTCTTAACAAAGAGGATCAGAGCACCCCATGGTGAAGTACTCGGTCGGATAAAACCCTTCTCAAGCAACTCTTGAAGTTGTTTCTTGAGCTCTGCCATTTCAGCAGGTGCCATTCTATACGGCGTTTGTGCTATTAGTTGCGTTCCTGGGATTAGATTAATTTCAAAATCAATCTTTCGGGGTGGTGGGACACCTGGAAGTTCTTCAAGAAATCCATCTTCAAATTCCCTGACTATTGGAACTTCTGAAAGATGAGGGCTTGACACGAATCTTTCGTGCGTAGAATGCAAGTGTACGCGTCAATGTAATATAGGCCTTTGTGAGGCCCGAATCGAACTCAGGGACACTGAATTATCGAAGGCTACTACTAACTACTCACAATCAGCTAGACCGGTTAAAAAGTTGGAAGTTGTTGTAAAATTAAAATAAAATGAAATAAAACAAAACAAAACAATCGATTAAAGGTTTAGTTTAATCAATTCAAGTGGAAATCTTTAGGATTGCGGTTTCACCACGGGTTATCATTGTATGAATTTCTATATAGCAACTCAGATTTATCTCTCTTTCTGGGTAGTGGCCTGTAATCAGAATTGCCCACTGTCGTGGTACAATTCACTACCTATGTCTAGGTCGGTTCCACCATCGTAGTAACCTATACCCTAAACTAGGTGCATTCAAATCGACCTCTGGGTATCCACCATTAACCTTACACCACCTTGTTCAAGGGATTTGTTAATTAATGTGAATTTTGTCTCTTTTCAACTGTTAATTCTTCTTATAAAAGCAATTAAGGGCATTAGATTATTATTATGGTGATCAAGCATAACAATATAGTTGAGAAAACAAAATCATACCACAGATTTCAGAGATAAATGATGAATTACTATGGTAAAAACGTCATACAATGTTTCCCCGGGCTACTCCCGGTCCTAAAGATAAAGGGGATTAGCCCCGCATGTTCATCTCAGAACAAAACATGGTAGAGAAAAGGGGAAACATGGCGAAAAACATGATTAAGTAGTGAAACCCCTGAACGGAGAGGATCCAAGCATTCCTTGGCGTAGAATGCACGATCTCCGGCCTTTCGGTGGTGAAAAATGTCTTCTTCGGCGTCCGGAATAGCTGGGGCGTGCTTCTGGGCTCCATTCTTCTCTCCACACCTTCTCAGGATGTGTGCAGCGGCTAATGACGTGATCCATTGCTCTTGGCCGCCGTCATTAGGTATAATCAATGAGTTAGGTTGTAAAAATATCACAACCATCAGATTTAGATCGATCTGAAGCAAACTTGTATCTAACGGTGTCGATACTATCGACGCAAATCGATGGTATCGACTCTGCGCGATATCGACAAATCTACTTTCCTTTTCTTCGTTGCGCCTGATGCTGACTCGATACCATCGATGCGAGTCGATGGTATCGACACTCTTAGGCATCGCTTTTTGTCCTTTCCCATCACTGAATCTTCTGGGGTCGATAGTATCGACTTTGGAGTTGATAGTATCGACTCGCTTCTCACCAGCAACCTGATGGTAAGTCGCTACCATCGACTTCCGTATCGATGGTATCGACTCTGTGCGGCTCCTTACGGCTGGCTGCATGTGGTCTCGTCGATGGTATCGACCGTTGTCGATAGTCTCGACAGTAGCAAATATTCGTTTTTCCTGAAATTGCAACACAAAATCACATAAGCCGAAATAAAACATATTATTGTAATCATTTATGCTCAAAATACCAAAATAAGGGAGATTTGACACTGAGAAGGATCATAGACCAAAGTAAATGAATCATGCGATATTAACCACCAAAATGACCAATAAATGCATAAAACACAAGTAAAATATGTCTATAAATGTGACTCAAAATCATCGCATCAAACTCCCCTAAGCTTGAACATTGCTCTCCCTCAAGCAACCAAACTTTAGAATAGAATTGCAAGAGTCAACTAAAGAACAGATCATCACAACAAACATCACCATATGATCCCCACCGGACATTCACATTCCGGCCCTTACTAACCATGGAATGATAATTACCCTAAAGACGACAATAATCATCCATAAAATATATCTACCTCAAAATTGATGAACACTATTATATAAGGCAGTTAGCATAATAAAATTTGCCGGTTCAAACTTGGTGCATCTTGTGATCTCCTATTCTACGTTGCTCGCCCTAACTACCATCTACATGGAAGCATCTCTCTTGATATTCACAAGTGAGGAGAAAATCAAGGTGGCCTACCCATTCGAGCAACGGGTGGATGGAATGGGTGGCTCATGGAAGAAATGGAAGCATTATACAATTTCAACATGCACAAAGCAAAAATGACCTAAATGATGCATATGCAAGTGTAAATGCCCTAATGCCTACATTTGGGTGGAATGATGCATACACTATCATTCTGTCTCAAGGTGAGATGGAATATCTAAGAGAACAACATCATGTTCTTATTCTTCTTAATATGTAGTGATAAGCATGTTCCTTTCTCCCTCTCATTCCTATTTACTTCTCAATTTTTTTTTTTCATTTTCATATTTTTTTTAAGTCCCTTATATCCATAAATGACAACGAAGTATTTGTCGGGCTCACTTTTTTTATTGCATAACTATATACTTGAAGCATTCAAAAGGTATGGAACACGTTTATCACCTTTAATGTTTCAGAAGAAATAAGATGCATGATGTGATCTATATGCATAAAAATATGAATGCAGCTACAAAATGATAGTCATGCATCTAAATGACATGCACCTAAGGAGAAAGTGCATGTATAACTAATCTATTTTTTTTTTATTTTCATGTAAAATACGTGGAAATAGTTGCAATGCAAGTCCTATCTACATGAGATGCACTCAAAGAGGTTAAACTCATAATGTACTTCCAGTTCTTAAGGTGAAGTATGAAAACAATGAGGGTTGATAGATCACATAACTAATTGACTGAACCTTTGCAAATTATTATGTGTCCCTCCTTATTGACCTGTGTAGCAATTAAGAGGTTTCTCTCTCTTACTTCAAATTAAGGTCTCATTATCATTTGGTCAGTTTAGGCTCAAACAACCAATTCCGTCCACTTTTCATGAATCATAGGAATATACAGTTGTGATTTTCTATTTTAGAGTTGACAAACCCAATCATTTTCTTAAGTTATGTGCTCAAAGTTGAACAACACAAGCTTGCAAACACTAAAAATTTTTAAGTTTTCCCTTAATTCCCATGTACAAGCAAATGAGATGACACAAGACTTAAGACATCCACAATTACATTAGATAGAATGTGGATCCTACAAACAAACTAAGAACTAAGAAAAACAAATGACAAAAGACAAAATAATAAAACTAAAAACTGAGAAAACTAAAGGATAGAGCTGTTCCAACTAACTCCCCTAAGCTTGAATTCGACTATGGCCTCATAGACAAAAACAAACTTAAAAGGTGGAACAGTGATACCGATCATTCTTCCGGCAGAGGCGGGTACTGCGGGGCCGTGGGGTCCCAAGATGGATACTGCCCCTAAAAGTTCAGATCATACTGGGGCATGGGCGGAGGTTGTGGATACCCCCCAAAGTAGTTCTGGCTCCAGTAATGATCATAGAAGGGTTGTTGTTGCATCTCCATCCTATGCAACCTGTCGTGAATGTGTTGTTGGTTGTCGAGGAGGAGGTGCTCATTTTCAAAAATGGCCCTCTGATTATCTAGCAACCGGTTCGTCGTATCCTGAATACTGGCATATCAGGCTGTGTGTTGCTACTACGTCTGATGAATATCTTGCAGCATTACATACATTCCTTGCATGGAGTAGACATCCTCGCTTTGCTGCGAGGGCTACGGTGGCGGAGGCTGGTAAGAAGAAGATGCACCCGGATGCATGTGGGGACGCTTCCTAGGTGCCACTCATGCACGAAGAGGAGTGAACGCCTCCTATTCCTCTTCAGCCTCGTCACCGTCGTTGTCGTCGTTGCCGCCATCTTGATCCGAACTCTCGATGGAAATGACAGGCCATCGAAAATGCTGAGCACCCTCGATGTGGAAAATAGGGTCGGGGAGCGAACATTCCTGATATGCTTGATTAACGTGGCAGTGTGCATACGCCAGGCCATCACGAAGCAGGATGAGGTTGGAGCGGTGCAAATCTTGCAAGTTGACCTTGCTCCTATTGGAGAGAGGAGTCAGCTGGGAGAAATTCAACCCAAGGTAGGAGGCCAGCGGTGTGATGAGCCCTCTAAAGTGAATTGGAGCCTTCTGCGTGCTCCTCTTTACAGCCAACACGCGCTGCAAGAAAAACGCTCCCCAGTTACACTCTTCCCGCTTCAGTAACTTGTGTAGGAAAAACAGGTCTGTCTCTTGAAACTTGCTGAGAGACAGATCACCACGGGCGAACAAAGTGGTACAAAGCATGCGATGAAGAATCTGCACGAACGGATGCTCGAAGTCCGCCACCGCCGCATTGTGGTAGCTCACAGATTTTCCCGGAGGCACAATCACTAGCTCGGCGAAGATAGCATCATAATCAGTCCGATTGTCTGGCCTCCGGTACTAATCTCGCCCATGATTCCAGTTATAGATTTCATTGAACTGCATGAGAGTGAGAGTGTAGTCATTGTTGTACATCCAGAAAGAAACACGACCCTTGATCCATTCGCGATCCGTGGCGATGATGTCGTTTGTTACAACACATATGTCCAGCGACGCCATGAATTCCGCCACCAGCTCCTTGTACATGGGCCATTCCCGAAGAATGGCTGGCCGTCAGTGTGGAATTCCATCTCATCGGGCCTCCTACCCATATGCCTTGCTTGTCCATTTAGCACGTAGGCTAGATTAGCCTCGAACCCCAGATTGTGGATCATCTCCCAGTCGATGTAGCGGGTTGGCTCAATCTTCCTTTTCAGGATCTCCTCGTAGACCTTCCGAACCTCTGCGGAAGGATGAACGATCTGCGGATGCGGAATAGAAGCAGTAGGTGGAGGAACGAACTCCGGGATCTCCATTGGATTTTCCCGGGAAGAGGATGCACCGGCAACATGCACCATTTTCAAGCAAGAAGAAGGATTAGAAGATGGAGCTCGGAGAAGGTCGGAGACGACAATCTCCGCTCAATGAAGGCTTAGTAAAGAACGTGCGCCGTGGATGCTCGTAGCCGGGCTCTGATTGCTCACAAAGATGCATGGCACAAGTGGAGAAGGATTTCTCTGAAGTTGTGACGTCATATGATGACAATCCATCCCTTATATAACTGTGGTCGGTGCTGCTGTATGTCCGTCGATACCATCGACTCCTATAGCACAATCCATCCGCCGCTGGTATCGACGGTCATCGATGGCTTGATGTGGGGGCCCGGATCGATGACGTGTCGATACTATCGACAGGTGTCGATGGTATCAACCCGTCCCACAGATCGACTCTCTCGATGCAACGATCGCCGTTGATTTCCTCTCGCGGATCGGTGACGTGTCGTGTCGATACTATCGACGCAAGTCGATAGTATTGACTTCTGGTTAGGGCAACACCCTCGTGAGGCTCGGTCACCGTCTTCTGCCTGTAACTTGGTCGATGGTATCGACTTCACTGAGACAATTTGCGTATGAATATCTCCAGAGATCTCAATAGTATCGACATGCATGTCGATACTATCGACCTTGACTTTGCGATCAACATGTTGGTGTGTCGATACCATCGACGAGGCCGTCGATAGTATCGACGCAGAGTGATTTTTGCAGCCGCTAACCTGTACCCATCTCGATACCATCAACACAAGGGTCGATGGTATCGAATCTGCCTCATTCCTACACATAAAGCAAACGATCAAGGTACCTTGTTTACACTAAAAACAAAATCAAATCAAACCAAAGTACAAATGTGAAAGAAACTAAACGAAGCTACCAATGGCTGGGTTGCCTCCCAACAAGCGCCCTTATTTAACGTCTTAGGCTAGATGAATCAAGCTTCATCACTTTGGAGCTTTGGAGAGTATGCCTAGGGGATCATGCGGCAGTTTGAACTCAACTCGATCATGGCCAATCCCCAACGTCAAATTACCTCTCCCAATGGAAGTAACAACATCGTCTGTTGCTTGAAACAGCCTACCTAATAGCATCTCACAACCTTTAATCTATGGCATGTCCATGACGATGAAATCCACTGGAAAGATAAACTTGTCTACTTTGACAAGTACATCCTCGCACACTCTGTATGGCTTCACAATGGACCCATCCGCCAGCTCGATAGTCATACTAGACTTCTTTAGTTCCTTCAACCCAAGCTTTTGAAATGTGGACAGTGGCATAAGATTAATACTGGCCCCTGAGTCACACTGCGCTTGTGGAAAATATTGGCCGCCTATAGAACATGGGATGTAGAAACCTCCCGGATCTTCCCCCTTCTATGGTGTACTCCCATGGATAATTGAGCTCATCATCTCATTCATCCGGCAAACATCTGTGTCTTTGATCCGCCTTTTCTTGGTGATGATTTCTTTGATAAACCTTCTGTAAGCGGGAATCTGCTCTATCATTTCCACTAACGGAATGTTAATATGGAGCTTCCTGAACATCTCCAAGAACTTCCTGTAGTGTCGATGCTCTTTCTTAGGCCTCGGGCTGTCCGGAAAAGACACAACTTCCTCATTTAGACACTTATGAGGTGGCACATATGGGCTTTTCAGGATCTCCTCTCCTAAGCTTGCTTCAATGTCATCCTCTAGCGTAGGCTTTGACACCTCATTTACAACTGATGTAACTTGTGGATGCTCATCTTTCTCAGTGGTTGCAGCTTCAACATGACATATAGCCTTCACCTGCTCTTCATGCTTAAGTGTGGGCGCGGCTAGGATGTGCTCTTGGCGGGTTTTTCTGAATAGGAAATATCCGCCGGGTAGTCCATAATGACTGTGAGGATACGGTATTTTCGGTGTAACCTCCATATCAAAAATCATTTTACTTTTATCCTGGACCTCCACCACTGGGGGCTCTGCCTCAGTAATCACAGATATGTACTTTACTTGATGATGTGCTTGAACAACATCTGCATTCCCAGCCTGTCTTTGTTGATTTTTAAGCTTTAAGGCCGCTACTTCATTAGAAATTTGGGTCACAATCGTCTCTAATGCCCTCATCTGTGCTCCATGGCTTTGCAATGTCTGCCCAAATTTCGTTAAGATCTCACCCTGTGACTGCAGCTGCTTACTAAACATGTTCATCATCTCCGGATTTTGCTGCACCACTTGACTCAGTAACGCAATGCTTTTATCTTCTACCGTTGACTGTGGCTTTGCATCTGGATCTTGTAGGAAGTTTCTCGAATCTTTCCATGAGAATTTTCTATCCTTCCTCCAAGCATAATCATTGTTTCTATAGCCCTGTTGTTGCATAAATTTGACTTGGGCTTCCTCATCGGATTCCACATCTTCTTTGGCAAGCAATTTCTTGGCTAGAAGGTCTAATTTATCATTTAGCTCCTTAATGTCCCTGGACTCACCTGCGACTTTGACTTGTTCTGGTGCATCCCTGTCACCCCAAGATTGCTTCTTTGCCATATTTTTTAGAATCTCCCAGCACCTAGTGCCAGTATTGTTTAAGAAAAACCCGGATCCTACGGAATCTAGATTGCTTCTATCATGCTCAGAAAGAGCAAAATAGAAAATCTTGACTTGCTTCTCCTTGTCCAAACCATGGTGCGGGCACCTTCGCAGCATTATTTGGAATCACTCCCATGTCTCAGAGTAGGTTTCACCTCCCTTTTGACTGAAATTGTGAACTTTTCTGATCAGATCATTTGTCTTCTCAGGCGGAAAGAACCTTTCAAAGAATACCTCCACCATGTGGTTCCACGATTCCACATATTCATCATCAAGATTGTGCAACCATTCTCGTGCATTTCCTGCCAGAGAACTCGGGAACAGCTTCAGGTAGAGCGTCTCTTGTGGAAATCTGTCGATTTTAATCATGTCACAATTCTCCACGAATTGGCTTATATGAGTCACCGGATCTTCATTCTTTAGCCCATGGAATGCATTTGACTTGACCAAATTGATTAAAGCAGGATCAATCTCGTAGGTTAGAATGTTGATCGCCTGCTTCTTGATTGGCCCCTTTTAAGCAGATGAAGAAGAAGCCTTTATCTTCTCCCATATTGTTTGTTCCTCTACCATTTCTTCTTGTTCGGATTCTGAATCTATTTCTTCCAAGTGGTCTTGATTGTAATCCTCCTTGTCGTAAGGTCCCGGCTGTGGAACCTCTGGTGCCTGTTGCATGTAGTCGGTGCTATGCGTCTGTACCATGCACAGTATCTGCAAAATGAAAATTTCAGTTCAGTACCGTGCCAGACGATTACAAAAATTGGAAAGATAGACTATGAATTTTAGAAATGATTTCAAAATAATAAAAATAAAAAGGTGGCTTAGAATGGCCACTTGTAGCACTCGTAGTGCCGACAATTGCCGTATCCCCAGCAACGGCGCCAAAAACTTGACACAAATCTTCTGTGCGTAGAACGCAAGTGTACGCGTCAATGTAATATAGGCCTTTGTGAGGCCCGAGTAGAACTCAGGGACACTGAATTATCGGAGACTACTACTAAATACTCGCAATCAGCTAGACCGGTTAAAAAGTTGGAAGTTATTGTAAAATTAAAAGAAAATGAAATAAAACAAAACAAAACAATCGATTAAAGGTTTAGTTTAATCAATTCAAGTGGAAATCTTTAGGATTGCGGTTTCACCGCGGGTTATCATTGTATGAATTTCTATATAGCAACTCAGATTTATCTCTCTTTCCGGGTAGTGGCCTGTAATCAGAATTGCCCACTGTCGTGGTACAATTCACTACCTATGTCTAGGTCGGTTCTACCGTCGTAGTAACCTATACCCTAAACTAGGTGCATTAGAATCGACCTCTGGGTATCCACCATTAACCTTACACCACCTTGTTCAAGGGATTTGTTAATTAATGTGAATTTTGTCTCTTTTCAACCGTTAATTTTTCTTTTAAAGCAATTAAGGGCATTATATTATTATTATGGTGATCAAGCATAACAATATAATTGAGAAAACAAAATCATACCACAGATTTCAGAGATAAATGATGAATTATCGGGCTACTCCTGGTCCTAAAGATAAAGGGGATTAGCCCCGCATGTTCATCTCAGAGCAAAACATGGTAGAGAAAAGGGGAAACATGGCGAAAAACGTGATTAAGTAGTGAAACCCCTGAACGGAGAGGATCCAAGCGTTCCTTGGCATAGAATGCGTGATCTTCGGCCTTTCGGTGGTGGAAAACGTCTTCTTCGGCGTCCGAAAAGGCAGGGGCTTGTTTATGGGCTCCGTTCTTCTCTCCACACCTTCTCGGGACGTGTGTAGCGGCTAATGACGTGATCCATTGCTCTTGGCCGCCGTCATTACGTATAATCACCGAGTTAGGTTGCAAAAATATTACAGCCGTCGGATTTAGATCGATCTGAAGCAAACTTGTATCTGACAGTGTCAATACTATCGACGTGAGTCGATGGTATCGACTCTGCGCGATATCGACAAATCTTCTTTCCTTTTCTTCGTTGCGCATGATGCTGACTCGATACCATTGATGCGAGTCGATGGTATCGACACTCTTAGGCGTCACTTTTTGTCCTTTCCCATCACTAAATCTTCTGGGGTCGATAGTATCGACTTTGTAGTCGATAGTATCGACTCGCTTCTCGCCAGCAACCTGATGGTAAGTCGCTACCATCGACTTCCGTGTCGATGGTATCGACTCTGTGTGGCTCCTTGCAGCTGGCTGCCTGTGGTCTCGTCAATGGTATCGACCACTGTCGATAGTATCAACAGTAGAAGATATTCATTTTTCCTGAAATTGCAACACAAAACCAAATAAGATGAAATAAAACATATTATTGTAATCATTTATGCTCAAAATACCAAATAAGGAAGATTTGACACTGAGTAGGATCATAGACCAAAGTAAATGAATCATGCAATATTAACCACCAAAATGACCAATAAATGCATAAAACACAAGTAAAATATGTCTATAAATGCGACTCAAAATCATCGTATTAGGGCTCTCCATTGTGGTATCAACCACATGGGCTAAGAATGCAAAGCATCCTTGTCTCATCAACTTCTCAGCTACCAAGGCTGACATAAGACATGTTGGAAGAATCTTTCTATCTCCCTGAAAGATTCATATGTCACCATTATCTGTGAACACAGCCTGCTTGGAACCACAATCCAAGACAAATTTATACTTTTCTAAGGTGTCCATACCAAGAATTATATCAAACCCATGAATTTCAAGTGGTATAAGATCCACCTGAATGCGATGTTCAAAAAAGAAAAGTTTGCAGGGAGAACATACATCCCGCAACACTACATATCCCGTCAAAGGGGTTTCTTGCAACAAACTATCTGCTCTATGACTAACATTAATGTCGCAGTCATGAATCACTTCTCGAGTGATAAAAGAGTGTGTAGCACCCAGATCAATTAACACAGATACGAAACAGGATGAAGACATATCAGAATAAAATAATTCCACCTGACCTGTTACAACCCTGGGATTGACAACTGCTTCGGGTTGATTCATTGTATAAAATTTAGTCGTTGCTTGTTGTTGACCCTGTGCTTGATTGTTGGATGTTGACGATCTAGCTTGGGATGTTTTTCCACGTCCTCTAGAACCATTTCCAGACTGTTGTCTCTGAGAGCCTTGCTGACTTTGCCTCAGTTGCTGGGTCACATTCCTGACTTTTTCAAGACAGTCCCTCACCACATGGCATTCTCTCCCACATCTATAACAGGTTACATTTCCCCTCTGGGGTCTGGGTGGTCCTGTTACTGACATTGAGGTTGAGCTGTGAGCTCCCTTCGGTGGTAAACTACGACCTCTACCCTTACTTGACGTCCATTGTGTCTAGGTATTGAACCTTGGTGGTGGTGTAGGCACAAAATACTTTGGTTTCTTAAAACTTCCAGAACTCTGTCCTTGGAACTGTGGGTATTCTTTCTTACCCTTGGTCTGTCTCTTCTCAAACACAGACCTTTCTATTCATTTTACAGACTCCACAAAAGTGGCAAACCTCTCCCAATTATCCAGAGCAGACACCAGAGTGGTCAATTCAGCGTTCAACCCCTTCTCAAATTGCCGAATTCTCTCCTCATCTGTAGATGCCATATGCGGACAAAACTGCAAAAGTTCCATGAACCTAGCTTCGTATTTGCTAATGTTCATCTGTCCTTACCTCAATCTCTCAAATTGAGAGATTTTCTCATCTAGATATATCTTGGGAAAGTATCTAGCGATGAATTCATGCCAGAATTCATCCCATCTGATCACAACACTAGGTCTTTTGCCTTCCTCAATGGTCCACCAGTGGCCAACACTCCCTTTTAGGAGATATACAACATGCCTCACCTTCTCATCATCAAGAATCATGAGGATTCTGAAGGCTTTCTCCAGTTCAGTAAACCATAGGTCAGCATCTGCTGGGTCAGCTGTACCAACATACTCTATGGCTCCTACCCTCCTAAGACGTTCAAAAGTGTTGCCCACTCCATGTCTTTCATCATGGACTGGTGCCCTAGGTGCAGGTAATGGAATCCTATCTGTCATATGTGTCATGGCTGACATAAACTGTCCAAACATGGCTTGGAAGGCTAGGTTCCCCATATCAGCTTTATTGAACTGGGGTTGTTCAGGCACTGGTTCCTCCCTATCTTGGTCTCTTGCACCTCCTCCTGGTGCAGCAATGCTGCTCTCAGCAGCATGTTCATCGTGTGATCCAGACATCTTCAGTTCTTCTTCTCCTCCTATATGAGTAGAAGACACTATCAGATAACTGGAAGACACTAGAACAGACTCAACAACCTTAGTCCTATGTCTCTGTAGACTCAGCGAACCTAGAGCTCTGATACCACTAATTTGTGACGTCTATTGCCAAACATCGATTAAGACAAATGCGGAAGCGGTCGTTAACAGCAGATTACTGAAAATCACTAAAAATTAAAACCATTTATCAAGAGATCCATTCACAGGAAAACTCTTTCATTCAGAACCATAGTATTATAGTTACATATTGGTTCACATTGTACATTCCATGTACCATCTCTTTCTCGAGACATATATATACATCACTTTGCTTGATAAAAGCACAAGTAACAAAATCCTCGAGGTTTCATGACAAAATCTCAAATCTATTATAAAAACACTATCACTGACTCCTAGGACCTGAGAGTACAAAGACGACTCATAGGACTAACTATACAAAACCGGACAACTAATATCTCCACCTGATGGATCACTACTGTCCTTACTGTTGTTGCTGCTGCTCTTCCTCTACTACAGACGTTCTTCCTCTTTGTCTGCATCTACCTAAAAACATTGGATTCCATGGGGGTGAGAGAATTATAAAAATTTCCCCAGCGGGAGATATAACTCTTTGCCAAAACATTATAATTGCAGTTTAATAGAAATAAACTGAGCAGTGGAATCATAAGCTTAACAACAGTTAATTTAATATCTATGCAGATCAGAGCAATATTCTCACTTAAGCTTATCAGTTGTAACTTGATAAACAACATGTCTAATATTCAATAAAGAATTGAAGGACATTTATAACACTTATCCATTTAGGATATACTAAGTCAGATAACATCAACCAGTGATTCTCGTATTTCAATGTTATGCAAATATGCTACAATGTTGATTACATTTTTCAAACATACTTAAGCTCTGAGGAGATGAGGTATACTGCTCATACTCCAACTGACCATTGCTAAATCGAAATCGGTACCATACATAGGTCAATGGAAGAGCCAGATTCCCATGACCTCCCACATCCCGATCAGAACGGGACCACAAGAAGGACTATGCTGACTGCTCAAAATAGATTTCCAGGGTATACTGACAACTTCTCTATAGAGTTACAGTGTCAACTCCACTCTCATCGGCAATCGAGAGATTTAATGTTTATCTCCATTAACCCGACATTAAATATCATTGGGAGATTAGTGATACATCCATCCCAACCATCGGGAGATTTGTGATATATCCATCCCGACACATGCAGGATTGAGAGGTTTAATGTTTACCTTCCATCAATCTCTTCACCAGGGTGTAAGGATATTTTTGCCCATTTACCCCCACATATTCAAAATATGTGAATTCCAGGAAATCCCATAGGAAAACGTGTTTCACCATCACCAACTACTGACGATGATGGATCTATGGTCAGAGCACTACATGAACAGATTTCACTTGATTAATTAAGTTCATTTTCATATTCTTTTAGCATCAGCCAAGTTCTCAAACATAACTTATTATGACAATGCTATAAAGAGACATGTACTATTTTTATCAATTACTTATCAGTCTTTAAAAGACATTGGGAACTCAATCCTTCATTTAAATACTGGGAATTCTCATCCCTACACGATCTCATTACCACAATCATATGGTTCTGGGTATTCAAACCCTTAGCTCATCATTGAGCATTGTTACCACTTTTCCAGGTAACTATCACCTTCAGGTCATTTGACCAAGGTAAACATGATACTTTCTATTACAAGCATCACTCATGGTACTTGAGGCCCATTAACTCTCTTGTTACCTCTTACCAGGCAGCAAGGTATATTATGGCACACAAGGCCCAATAAACAATAGTGAATTAAACATCATAGCTCATACCTGGCCATGATCATCATTTTAGAATACCTGCATGGTTAGTGCAGATGATAACAGTAGATTCAGTTACTTATCAGTACCTTGCAGAACAAATATGGATTCACTATTCAAGGGTAACACCACTATTCCCTTACTAGGGCTAGGGTTTCCCATTTCATGTCTTTGGGAACATTCATCCCATTACCCATATCAAGGTTATGGTTTATCACCATATTACCCAAGATTAGGGTTTCATAATAGTATCACCCTGGATTTGAGCTCCATATCACATAAAACATTAGGGTTTCTCATAAAATCACCCTAAGTTAGGGTTTCACATAAATTTCACCCCTGAATAGGGTTTACATTCAATAACCCACAATTAGGGTTTACTATTCATCCCAATTAGGGTTTACTATTCATCCCAATTAGGGTTTCATGTTCCATTACCCATAATTAGGGTTTACTATTCAATTATCTCTAATTAAGGTTTACCAAACATCCCAATTAGATTTTCTATTCAAGTACCCATAATCAGGGTTTACCAAACATCCCAATTAGATTTTCTATTCAAGTACCTATAATTAGGGTTTACTATTCTTCCCAATTTAGGATTTTGCATCACATTACCCTAAATTAGGTTTACACATATCATCACCCTGGATTAGGGCTACATCCTTACCCTGGATTAGGGTTTCACTTAGAATTGCCCTAAATTAGGGTTAGGATTCAATAACCTTGTCAATTAGGGTTTATGCTTATGATTAGGGTTTCATGATCTCTTTACTAAGGATCATACCCTTAATCACCACATGAATCATACTCATGTATGAATTCCATTCTATCATCTTCTCACATGGGCACCTAGGACCATTTCCAATCAAATTAAATATAACTTGCACCATTAAATTGGCCATTAATTAGGCAATTGAAAGATTCATCAATAATCACCATTGGATCTCTATCCATCAATCATGAATCAACCTTAAACCCTCCAAATAGTTTTGAAACCGTTTGGTCCCAAACGGTTCCAAGACCATTTGGGCTCAAACGGTCTCAAGACCGTTTGACCCAAGTTATCTTGAAATCGTTTGAAACAATCATGGATTCTTTGATCAACTCGATTAGGGTTTCGAATTGAAAGATTGTACATACATTGAATCAATCAATTAGGTCCATTGGATCATCATCCAACATGCACTTGAGTTCAGATCTCGAACGGTCAACCCTCTCTTGCGGTTTGGAGTCCAAGTCACCAAACGGTTTGGTGAAACCGTTAGGACCAAAAGTCCAAAACCGTTTGCAACTCAAATATGGTGAGATGTGTGCTTGTGATGATGTCATCATCATCAATCTCAGACCCTATGAAATTTACTACCATATCCATGGTGATTCCATCAATCAATCAAAGGAATTGTAAGAAAATCAATTGAACATAAAGGGTTGAGAAATTGAGTTCAATAACAATGAATAAGGGTTCAACTTATATAACCCACCTTCGATTGAGCTTCAAAGCTTGCTGCTTCACATCAACAATGGTGGAAGAATCTTTTGCAACACCTCCAAGGCTCGTCCTCAAGTTTTGGAGTGAAAGGATTGGCTAGGGTTGAAGATGGAGTGAAGAAAAGAAGAAATTATGCATTGATTTATGATTTTCACCATGAAATCAAGATGAAAGAAAGTCAAGAAGCTTACTAAAAGGTTGGGGGTCGTCCTCCTGGTCCTTCAAAGCTTTCTTGGTCATTTTTCAAGCAAAGGGTGGAAGGGAATTCAAAATTACCCCTTTCATTCTATGGATAAAGGAACATATATGTGAATTTTACTGAAAATTCATTTAGGAGAGAGAAAGTAGGAATTATCTCTCCCAAATTCTTGCCACTTGCCCCCTTAATTTTCTTAGGGATGAGGATATCCTCTTTACCACTTATTCCTCTCAATTATACATGTTTTAAAGAAAAGCAAATTAAGCACCTTAATCCATTTAATAGTAATATCCATATGTGAGTGGATATTTCTTTTTCTTATAATAATGCAAGTGGGTTTTTCACCTCCTTGAGATATTTCATGGTCCTTGCAAAGCACAAGTACGTCCACACATATCTGAAGTGAACCATTTCAATTTTGGTTGAAGGCCCTTCAATTATTTTATTTATTTTTGCATTAACTTGAATTAAGGTTTTCATTATGCTTAAATCTTGATTATTTTAATATCAAGATTCTCTCGCCTTCAAAGAGATACAAATGATATGCCCCTCTCATTTTATTTGCTCCACATTATCCCAAGAAACAATAGGGACCATTTTGTAGTGGTAATTTGCATATTGAACCCTAGGTTTTGGGTAAATTGCACATTACACCAAAACTAGGTTTTAATGCACAAACATTGCTTTATCAGCTCTTTCTTGGTATTCAGGCTATCACAAGCCATACCTCTACATCATCTTTACTACCATGATGCCTCAACACATGAGGAACATATTATCATGCACAATTTGCAAATAAACCCCTCAACTTGGGTAATTTGCACTTTAGTCCAAAACAAGCAAAACATGGATTTCAACAATATTCAAAAAGGACTAAAATTGCAATGTAAGTTCCTGTTGAGCCTTAATTACTTTTCAAAAGATAAGAGCAAGCATATAATCACTTTTATTAAACAAAAAACCTAGGGATAAAACATAACCCAGGTCAGGGATGTTACAACAATGAGCAACGATAAGATGGCGAAAATGGTGCCGTCGATGAAGGTGTTGATGGCAGTGATAGCATCGGCGGCAATTGGGAACTTCATTCGTGGTAGAAGTGGCGAAAATGACACCAACTTTAGTGCAGATGGCGGTTGCCGTAGCAGCATTCTACCTTGCTGCTAGATGATGAAGACGGCGGACGTGTCGCGGTGGTGGTTTCATCGGAAAGGACGATGGAGTGGGTGCAAACTTGGACGCACTCAGAGACAATGGAAGTGGAGTCGGGATGGAGTAGCGAGGAAGTGACATGAACTGGGAATGGAACAGGGATTATGAGTGAAAGAGAAAATTTGAGAAACCAAAGGAAAGGAAAGGTAAGGGGGTGAAGCGATATTTATAGAAAAAGGAGGGGCGACGTTACAAATTCTCAAGGGTGAACGATTTCGAGACCGTTTAGATTCAAATAGTTTCGAGACTGTATGGAGCCAAATAGTTTCGAGACTGTGTGGATCCAAATGGTTTCGAGACCGTATGGATCCAAACAGTTTTGAGACTGTGTGGATCCAAACGGTTTTGAGACCGTGTGGATCCAAACGGTTTTAAGATCGTAAGGATCCAAACGGTTCCAAAACCGTTAGGATAGGATTGAAATGGTTTTTAGTTTTTTATATTTTTATGTTTATTTTGGATGTTATGATAGGTCTAAAATAAGAAATAAGAAATTAGAAAGTAAAATAAAAGGTAATAATCAGTTCTTGGGTTGCCTCCCAAGTAGTGCCTTGGTTTTACGTTGCTGGCTCGACAAAGTTCTAACTTAGTTAGATTGATGTAGTAGGATCATGAATCTCAATAGTTTGTCTTGGAATTTTGTCAGCTGGGGTATAGTATTTCTTCAATCTATGTCCATTAATAGTTCTCTTCCCTCCATTGTCATCAATAATGATGATTGCTCTGGTTGGGTAGATGTGCTTGATGGTGAATGGCCCAGACCACTTTGTGTGAAGTTTTTAGGGGAACATCTTAAGTCTGGAGTTGAAAAGAAGGACTTTATTGCCGACGACGATATCTTTCCTTTTGAGATGTCCATCATGCCACATCTTAGTTTGTTCCTTGTAGATCTTGGAACTTTGGTAGGTAGTCATTCGTAGTTCCTCAAGTTCTTGTAATTGCAACTGTCTATACTCGCCAACACTTTTGAAGTCGAAATTCAATTGTTTGATGGCCCACCAAGCTTTATGTTCTAGTTCAACTAGAAGATGACATGACTTCCCATATACCAAATGAAATGAAGTCATTCCAATTGGTGTTTTGTAAGCAGTGTGGTATGTCCAAAGAGCATCAGGGAGCTTGATAGACTAGTTTGTGCGATGTCTGTTGACCATTTTTGCTAAAATGGATTTTAGATGTCTATTTGAAACTTCGACTTGGCCACTTGTCTATGGATGGTAAGGTGTGGCGACCTTATGTTTAACTCCATATTTCCATAGGAGAGCTTCGAAACTTCATTCTAAGAAATGAGATCCTCCATCTGATATGATTGTTCGAGGGACTCAGAATCTAGGGAAGATGATATCCTTGAACATCTTGATAACTGGTTTGGAGTCACAAGAAACGGTGGGTATAGCCTCTACCCATTTTGAAACGTAATCCATAGTGACTAGTATATAGGAAAATCCATAAGATGGGGGAAATGGACCCATGTAATCTACTCCCCATACATCAAATATTTTAATCTCTTGCCACAGAGTAAGAGGCATTTCATTCTGTTTAGATATACCACCAGAAAGATGACATTTATTGCAAGATCGTACAAAATCATGGGCGTCCCTTGCTATCGTTGGCCAAAAGAAACCTGATTGTAGGACTTTGAGGGCGGTCTTTGAACTCATATGCCCCCAGTGGGGCCAGAATGACAATGTTCTAGAACTGGGATAATTTCTTCTTCTGGTAAGCAATGATGGAATAGTCTGTCGACGCACACGCGAAAAAGGTATGGTTCATCCCAAAAATACTACTTGGCATCATGAAGAAATTTCTTTCTGTCATGGTAGGAAGTAGAAGGGTGTATAATTCATGTAACCAGGTAGTTTACTATATCAACATACCAAGGAAATCCGGTAGTGACATTCATGAGTTGGTCGTCGGGTAAAGAGTCTCGAATAGGTATATTGTCATCATCCTGAGGCTCGATGTGACTTGAGTGATTTGCAATGACATTTTCTACCTCACTTTTATCTTTTATTTCCAAATCAAATTCTTATGGCATCAACACCTAGCGGATGAGTCTGGGTTTTGCATCTTGTTTTTGAATTAGGTATTTAATTGTAGAATGGTCGGTGTATACTATGACTTTTTATCTGATTAGATAAGAGCAAAATTTCTCAAATGGTCGGTGTATACTATGACAACCAAGAATTCTTTTTCAGTAGTTGTATAATTCTTTTGGGCCTCATCTAATGTCTTGGATGCATATTATATCACATAGGGCTTCTTGCCTATTCTTTTGCCCTAGCACTGCTCCTAGAGCATAATCGCTTGTGTCACACATTATCTCGAACGGTTGTGACCAATCGGGTGCTCTCAGAATGGGTGCAGAGATTAGAGCGTTTTTTAAGGTCATGAAGCTATTTAAGCATTCTTGATCAAAATTGAAATCTGCAACTTTTGTCAACAAATAGGTCATGGGATTTTCTATTTTGGAGAAATCTTTAATAAATCTTCGATAAAATCTAGCATGGCCCAGAAATGCTCGCACTCCTCTAATGTCTTTAGGCGGTGAAAATTTTGAAATGACATCAATCTTTTCCCTATCCACTTCAATTCCTATTTCACTCACTTGGTGCCTGCGGAAAACACCTTCTGTCACCATAAAGTGACATTTCTCCCAATTTAGGATCAGGTTTGTTTCCTCGCATCTATGTAAAACTTTCTCGAGGTTAAGTAGACAATTATCAAAAGAATTTCTATAGACTAAAAAATCATCCATAAATATTTCCATGATTGACTCAATTAAACCTGTGAATATTGCAGACATGCACCTTTGGAAGGTTGCGGGTGCATTACATAGCCCGAAAGGCATCCTTCTGAAGGCGTAAGTTCCAAAGGGGCAAGTGAAGGTTGTCTTTTATTGGTCTTCTGGGTGTATCGGGATTTGATAGAACCCAAAATAACCGTCAAGGTAGCAATAGAATTTTTGGTGGGCCAAACATTCAAGGACTTCATCAAGAAAAGGTAGAGGAAAGTGATCTTTTCTTGTTGCTTTGTTCAACTTCCCGTAATCGATACACATCCTCCATCCAGTGATAGTCCTTGTGGGTACTAGCTCGTTTTTATCATTCAGAACGACAGTAGTCCCCCCTTTTTTAGGGACCACTTGGACCGGGCTAACCCATTGAGAATCAGAAATGGGATATATGATACCAGCTTTTTGGAGTTTAAGGACATCAAGGAGAACCAATTCTTTGAGGTTCAGGTTTAGTTTCCTCTGATGTTCCCTTGATGGTTTAAACTCTTCTACTATGGGTAGTATGTGCATGCACAGAGCTGGATTTATTCCTGTTAGGTCAGTCATTTTATACCCGATAGCTTTTTTGTGTTTCCCGAGCTCATCAAGAAGTCTTTCTTCCTAATCATCTATTAAGGTAGAGATGATTATGACCGGGTACAATTTTTCTTCGTCCAAGAAGACATGTTTGAGTCCTATTGGTAAGGCTTTCATTTCAGGGTCCTTGGGTACTTCTGTTGTTTGCAAAATGGTGATAGATTTCAATTCCTCGAAGGTGGCTGCTGGAGCGTCTTCGGCTTGTCTAAATATCGCCGACATTGTTGTACTAGTTCGCTGGCTGAAAATTCAACTTCTGGATTTGTCAAGACGTTCTCCAGATCATCAGATGGTTCTACTATTTCTTGTTGTAATTGAGACATTTTTTCTATTGCCTCGAGAAGAAAGACTTCTTCCTGGATGTTGGGACCTTTTAGGCTGTTAAGGATTCTGAATTGAATGACTTCCTTTCCTAGTCTTAAAATAATTGTACCAGCTACGACATCGATAAGTTCTCTGGCCGTGGCAAGGAAAGGTCTGCCAAATATTATTGGATATCTTAGATTTTCCTTTATATCCATAATAACAAAGTCGTAAGGGATGTAAGAGTCCTTTCCTATCCTGACTGGGATATCTTCAATGATCCCCAACAGTGCAGTGATGGTAGAATCAACCAGATGTATTGTCATTGCAGTGGGTAACAATTCGGTAAAACCCAACCTTTTACACATTGAGAAAGGCATAATAGATATGCTAGCTCCCAGATCAGCTAATCCTATTTTGCTAGAGGCGTTTCCGATAGAACATTGGATGCCAAAGGAACCAGGATCCTTCTGTTTTTTTGGCATTTTGTTAAGAATAATATCAGAAGTTGTCTAAGCTAGTTTAACAGTCTCTTGTTCTTCGTTCATACATTTCCTTGATAGCAAGGTCTTTAGGTATTTGGCCCAAGCTGGTATTTCAGAGAGGGCATCAAGGAACGAAATATCAATATAAAGTTTCTTCATTGCTTCCTTAAATTTCTGGAATCTAGTATCCAGTTAAGTCCATCTCAGTCTTCCCGGATATGGTATTCTGGGCTTATATGGCGGGACTTCAGGTTCTTTGAAATCTAGTTCCTTTTCCTTCCCCTTCTAAATTTCTACATTATTTTCAGTTTCTGGATTCGTGCTTGCAATTGGGGTGATTACAACTATATCTTCATCTTCCTGAATGATTTTTGTGGCTTCAGGGAGGACACGACCAGACCTTGTGGTAATGGATTTCAATTGTTCTTGTCTGGGTTGATCATGTCTTGGGTTTATCTCTGGCTGACCAGCAAAGGTTCCTGTTGGAGGTTTTAATTGGGCTGCAATATGTGCTAACTGTGCTTCGACGACTTTTTGTTGGGCTTGCTGGTTGGCTAGCATGGTTTGTTGTGATTGCAACATTTGTCTTTTCAATGACAGTTCATCTGTTGGCAGAGGCGGATTATTCTTTTGTGGATTTTGTTGATACTGTTGTGGTTGCTACTGCTGAGGTGCGGGTAATTGGGGTTGTTGAATTTGTGGTTGTTGTAGCTGAGGTTGCTGCAATTGCGGGTGCAATGGCAGATGAGTGTATTGGTAATATGCAGAGGGGTTTCTTGGTTGTACGAATCCTTGCAATCCTCCTCTTAAGTTTCCCTAGTTTCGATTATAGTTGTTCTGGAAACCTGGTGGCAATCTATTAAAAACTCCTCCTTGGGTCTGGTGCTGCGGGTTGGCAGTTCCAGTAGGATTCCCATACTGAAACCCGGGATGGTTTCTTGGATGATTCGGGTTATAATAGGCTTGTCCTGGTTTAGTGTGGATGGAATTGACTTGCTCCGGTAATAGATCCTTAGGATGTTCGATGATCGGTTCATACTACTGATGCGGTGTCTGCATGTCCATCATCACATTGTATAGGAGACCACATGATAATGTGGGATGATCAGATGCATGATATGCCTCACAAGTCACGGTAGCTTCCTTGACCTGTTGGGGGCTCTTCGTTTCTTCGAGTTTTGTTTCAAGAACTTGTTGCTTGTGAGCTATAGTTTTTAGGGCTTCGGCGATGGCTTTCATTTCCATTGATTCTTCAGCTTTACAAACTTTTAGAATTCCCCCAGTGGATGACCTTCCCCAATTGGATTGGTTCTCGGCTGCAAGTGTAACAATCCTCCAGGCATCTTCATAGTTCTTTCGCATGAAATTCCCCGCAGATGAGGAATCCAAAAATATGTTAATGTCATCACTTACTCCTTTATAGAATGTTTCTATCAACTAATTTTGGGAGATTCCATGATGCATACATTTCCTTAAAAGTTCTTTGAATCTTTCCCACGATTCTACCAGTGATTCCCCTGGGAGTTGAGAAAAGTGATTAATTTGTCCCCTAATCTCATAAGTCAACGAAGGTGGAAAGAACTTCTCTAGAAATTTTTCTTCCAAAGGAGCCCAGATGGTGATTGGCTCCCCATCTAGCATGTTATACCAGCTCAATGCCTTTTCAGATAAGGTGAAGTAAAAAAGATGTAGCATGATTGCGTCGAAAGGAACTCCGACATGTGGTACTAGCCGACAAAGAGACTTGAATCACTTTAGGTGATCCATGTAGTCATCCCCAACACTTCCAGAGAGTGAAATACCTTGCATGATCTGGATCCATTGCGTGCAGATCTCAAAGTTAGGAACATTGATGAGCGGGGGCGTAACTGGGTGATTATCTTCAAAGTTCTTAGGAACGACATAATCCTGAAGTTTCTTGTTTTGCAACATCATCTGAGCAGCAACTGTGGCTGCTTCATTCTCATATTGAATGTGGGCATGTTCTTTAGCTCAAACCTCAGCTTGAATCTGAGCACGTGTGTCAGCAATAAGTTGTGCTCTTTGAGCTGCTATGGCCACGTTGACTCTTTCCATAACAAAAGAGGCTTGGTGCTGTTCGTCAGCCATTTGTCTGGCTCATTGGCGGTTGAGTCGGAGGCATCGATGGAAGCTTTGTTATACCTCAGAGTTGTACTCTAGTTCAGGGAAGAATCCGATGTTATGCAAAGGTTGCATACACGTTTTCTACCTGAGTAGAAGAAGAAACACACTTTAGATAATGTGTAGAAATGATGAAATCAAGATGATATGAATTATGGTTAAAGAAAAGTGTGAAATCCTAATTAACTAGAAAGTTAATAAGTAAAATTAAAATGGTATGTTGTCCCCGACAACGGCATCAATTTTTGATGGAGCCCCCACTTATGTGGAGTTGCGTGCACCACTAAAAATCCTAGAGATAGTAAGTCTCTAAGTTTAGCCTTACGTATACTATAATAAGATCTCCACCCATGTATGCTAAGATACGTGGAAGTCTTATCGTAGTACAGTTAAGGGTTGAATCATGAGACAACGGTCTTGTTAAGAGTTTAATAAGATGGAAAATGTAGTAATCCTACTTATCCACTTAAAAGTTGATATTTAGATCAAAGAGTTGGTTTGAAGATTAAACTAATGTGCAGAGAAAGTAAACTTAAAGTTGTAAACGATATTTAGAAACCACTAGGATTTGATCGAGTTTCACCACCACTACACATGGATCAAAACATACATCATAATAACATGGATTGCAAAGAAAAGGGGTCTAAACAGTTAGTATCTTTGTAGACTTAGCTTCCTTTTAGATAGCTAACTATGAGAAATGTGGGAGTGTTGCAATGCCAGCCATCCCCAAATGAATGGTCACTTACTTTGCATCACTCCCCTCACAAAGTGTGTTCCTCGACCTGTCAAGGTTGTACTTTCATATGTCAACTGGTTCCATTTTATAGTATGAAAGTACAACATTGGAGGTGAGTTTACTCCACTCCTTGAGAAACGTTCCTATATACTGAATAGATGTATGGTGATTACATACGTCAAGAACCAACATGCAGTCGATATTCAAATCTAAAAGTACACACGTAGACAATTCACACTAGTAGATAATAGATAACACAAGTTGGTGATCAAGCCACTGGCATTCATTAAACGATTGATGTTGAACTAAAAAGATAGTATTTTTCTATTGGGAACTCATGAATTACAATGCATGAAATGAAAACATGGGTAGTGGGGCTACTCCCCGCACCCTAGTGTATGGGACTACTCGCTCATGGCAAGAACAAAGAAGGAGGCGGGAAGAGAGAAAGAAAGCATCATCTCCATGTAGGAGGGAGGAAGGTCGACCCCTTGGAGTAGAGAGCAACTATCTTCACACCACTTAGTTGACTTGATGAAGACTTCTTCACTTCCTACCTTCTAGGTCGATGAGAGAGAAAGCAACTTGAGGATGAAGTGTTGATCTTAGACCGGCAACTTTGGGGCGGAGGATGGAAGATGAAACAAATCTAGAATGGTTAGGGCAGCCTTTGGGCATCCAAGAATTTGATGCCTAATGATAACTCCTTCAGTTCTATTTATAGGCTTCCAAGGAGTCCCAAATGGTCTTGGGACCATTTGGGTCTTTAACGGTTTGGGGGCCATTAGGCATCATGTGGTCTCAAGACCGTTTGTCTTCAAATGGTCTCGGGACCATTTGGCTTCATACAGTCTTGGGACCATTTGACTTCATGTGGTCTCTAGACCGTTTGCTTTTATTCGGTCTTGGGACCGTTTGAGTTCATACGGTCTTGGGACCGTTTGCCTTCATTCAGTTTCCAAACCGTTTGCCTTCATTCGGTCTTGTGACCGTTTGAGTTCATTCGGTCTTGGGACCGTTTGGCCTTCATTCGGTGTTGGGACCATTTTCCTTTATTCGGTCTCGGGACCATTTGAGTTCATTCGATCTTGGGACCGTTTGGATTTCATTCTGTTTCCAGACCGTTTGCCTTTATTCGGTCTTGGGACCATTTGAGTTCATACGATCTTGGGACCGTTTGGATGTCATTCGGTCTTGGGACCATTTGCCTTTATTCGGTCTTTGGACCGTTTGAGTTCATTCAGTCTTGGGACCGTTTGGACTTCATTCGGTCTTGGGACCATTTGAGTTCATTCGGTCTTGGGACCGTCTGGACTTCATTCGGTCTTGGGACCGTTTGGGGCTTTTGCAATTTTTTTTTTGGATTTTTCTGTAAGAAGAAAAAGATAAATGTTAGTTTAATGGTGAATTCATAATAATGTAGAAAGTTAAGGATTATATATAATTTATCTAAGAAAGAGTATGGAAAATTAAGAAAAACTAGTAAGATAACATCATAAAATGGGAGGTTATCACATACGCCTCTTCTAATAGAGGAAGTTGGTTCCATCAAATACTGGAGGATGCATGGAGAAGCCTCCCTATAGGTTAAGAGAACCAAGTAGGTTGTCACCCATCTTCTCGTCGCATGGGAGATTGTTGGAGAAGATCCTTTGCTCAGATACCACTTGTTGGATCTAGGGATCTAGAGGGGGGTGAGTAGCGCTTCAAAAAATTTCAAAAGATAGGTTAGACCTTCAAACTGGATCAAAACCAATAGCGTAAGTGCAATTTGAAGCCCTAACTAACAAGCATATCAAGGATGATAGGAATTGATAGCACGCACTTGAAAAGGTCATGTAGAGTGGTTCTACTCTCCAAACTAGTAGAGAGTCAGTCCACTACCTAGAGAGGTTAACCTCTAAGACTTTGCAAGTGATTTTCCCTATATATTCACCAATAAGAGTTTCAACACAAGACCACCAAAGGAATTACCCATCCAAGTAGCAAGAAGTTTCCACTTACCCACTTTACCAAGAGTCTTCAGCCTTCTCCAAGGTCTTACCTACTCTTACACAAGTCTTCCACCGTCAAGGACTTTTCCACTCTTCTTGGATCTTCAACCTTTGCCTTCTCCTTCACCTGGAGAAGATCTTTGTAAGGACCCTGACCTCCGTTTTGGGCATACCCTATTTGCTTTGCCTAAGCCTTGTGCTTAGATGTTTTCTAATCACCTAAGTTGCGATTAGGGTTCTGTTTGTTCTTTGTTGGGAGGTTGAGGTGCAACTTGCAATTTACCCATGTAATAGGGTTTGTGTGAAAGTTTGCCACCTTGAGATATGTCTTTCTCTCTCCTTGCATCCTCTAGGGTTGAGAGGATGGGTTGGGCGCCTTGCTTGAGTGGTTTTTAGGGCCCCGTTTAAGCTTGAGAAGCTTAGGCTTGTTGTTGGGCTTTCTTGGGTCTTATTTGAGCTTAGTGCCACCTCCTTACTTGGTGTGTTGGGAAGGTTGTGTCAGCCAAGAGGTGTGTCGGGTAGTGGTGTATCAGCTATGGCACCATGTTGGGTGACACACACCCCTCTTGACCTAGCCTCGTTTGTGTCACCATTCTTTGGACAAGTGGTCGTTGCTTTGCTAGTTGGTGGCAAATTGTGAGAAAGTGGTTTGGGGTGCTAGCAAGGCGGCGTAGTTTTTACAAGTGGTGGTTTGGGTGAGCACATGTGGAGCAATCACCTAGTGAACGCCCACTTAACCCCCTTGCATATATACCCCCTTCTTTGCTAGCTTGGGATCCCTTTAGCTCCTTAGTTGCTTCCCTTCTTTCTTGGTGGCCGATATCTCCCCTTGGTGGAGCCTTGGTGGCCGATACACTTGGTAGAGCTTGGTGGCCGATCTCCTTTGTAGAGTCTTCTTCTTCCTCCGTGGTGGCCAAAATCCTATATGTTCCTTGCTCCTTCTCCTCTTGTGGTGAGTATCTCTCCCTATCCTTGGCACCTTCTTCTTCTTCTCTCTTTCTTTTCGGCCATGGTGGTTATATGGAGTTCTCTTCTCTCCTAGTATTGGCCGTAGGTGGTGCCTTGGAGATTGAAGCTTGGTGCTTGGAACTTTAGGAGTGTGCTTGAGGTGGGTTATATAACTCCTGCGGCCAGGCTGCAGGGCGACCTGCTACGGCTAGGCAGATGGAGTGGAGGAGGAAGAAGAGGAAGGGGGAAGAAGAAAGGAAGAAGGAGGGAAGATGTAGCCGCTGGAAGCAGGGCTAAGGGGAATCACCCCTGCGTTCCCCGGCTACGACCGATCGGGCCTGTACACCACTTCAAGTGGTCGTCCAAAGAATAGATAAGGAAGAAACAGAAAAAGGAAAGAATTATAAAGCTAAAAACTGGGAAATTTCCAAATTCGACCCTAGAAATTGAAATGTCATAAATTTTGCCTCGTAGGTCCAAATCGATCGATTATTTTTGAAAAATTTCAAGTGCGGAATCCTATACCTTTTCAATTGGGTAAATTGCAGAAAAGCCCAAAATATGCATAAAATTCCATAACTTGCTCAAACAGTGTCAAAATTGGACCAAATTTGAAACTTAAGCTTGTCTTATAATTTCAAAGCATATAACAAGATTATATTAGGGTTCTAAGCATTAAATTATGGTAATTAAGCTTGTTCAAATCATTAAGAAAGTTTAGGGGCCTTACAACTATAAACCCCTAACAGGGATTTTGCCCCTGAAATCCAAGGTAAACAAAGATGGGTACTTCCTTTGCACCTCATCCTATTACCTTCACATGCTTACTTTCATATCATGGTAATTTCACATAATTCATACATATATCATCTTGGGTCAGCATAAAAATGCCCACATAAGAAGACATATCATGATCCCATTAAGAAATTTAATCAACCCCATCTCACTCTTATTCAACTTATTCTCATAGCAGTTACTGCTTTGGCAACCCTAAGGTTTTTGAATAAATATTGATCATATTTTTTACCATAATTGAAATACTTTGACATGTCATCATTCAATGATTGCTACAACTTGTAAGACATTACTTGAACACTCTCTTCCTCCTATTCATAAATTCTATTGGTACATTGGTTAGTCTAAAGGACATAACTCTAAACTCATCATGGTCATGTGGATTATGTCATCCAATATAACTCTTATGCATTGATATTTTATCATAGGTTTATCTTAAAGGAACATGGTATCACATATTTATTAACCAACAAACCATCTATCCTAGATAGTGGTCTTTCCCAACTATCACTGAACCATACACAACATTATAGAATCAATTTTGTTTTCTTCCTTACAAACAACATTTATAGGATCATTATCAACTCTCTCTCTCTCTCTCTACAAGAGAGGAATACTAGGAATGTTCATTTAATAAACATCTCCAACCTTCATATATTTCTCATATTATTGATACATCTTGGATACTAGGACTCATTACCTTGGTATCCACCTCATGTGCTATAATGAACTCACATCCTTATCTCATCTACTTTTACCAACATAACAAATATCAAGACATATAACAGGAGTCTTCCTAATTATTGGAAGACTCAAAAGCAAAATCATCACAAACTTTATGATCATGGAACCATAGTCCAAACAACCTTATTCTATAGTAAGATATCCATCCTCATATTTAGAATGAATCCACACATACCAAGTGGCAATGGTCCACTTGAAAGTGGTGCCCTGGAAAGAAAAGATACAAAGGGAAACATACTTCCCACATCAAAGCAACATTGTTCAGGGGTCACTAGCAAAAAGGTAACCAATTCTATTTTCATTATGCATATTACAACTTCTTATGTATCATTTCACCTTTTTCATTTTTGGTTCCTTGCCATTAGCATAGGAATCATAATGATTAACATATATCATTACTCCTTCCTTGATGACTATTTATCCCACTAGTGTATGTTCTCTTATTTTATTATGTTTTTCAACCACTTATCGATAGGTAAATCATCATATTCCACATTTTCTTCATTAAACCGAGATCATCTCCCTTAATTTCTTTCACATGCCATGCTGATTTTTCATTAACACTTTCTTACACACATAGGTTGGTCTGAGATTAACTCAAGTTCTAACTTATTTCTTTGTCATTGTTCCCATTCATCTTCTCATTTTATACTTGTTATAGGAGTTCTCTCTATCTTATGTGGATTTCATACCTTGATTCACTTTATACGAATAGACTTATATGTCTTTTACTTTAATATATTCTTGAATCACATCTTCAAGAACTCCTCTTTTCCTTATTTTATTCAGATTTAGATTTCATGGTGTTGTATCATTCTCTTATATTAACCAAACATTCTAGTTTTGATATATAATGATGCAATTCTCATCTTCTTTAAGGTAGGATTGAGATATTCACACCATGATTTCTTATTCATTATGCTCTTTAGATTATCTCAAAATGACTACTCGATCAGTGTAATCAGAAAGGTAACAATCTAAGAGTTCCATACTTACCCTTCTTCAATAATTGAATACCTGGCCAGGGCACCCAAATACTGAGATTAGGTAGTATGCACCATATTTTTATGTCATATTCCTAATTTTAACATCATCCTTGTCCTAAGTCCTAGTGTCCCTATAGACTCAGTGAAGCTAAAGTTCTGATACCAACCTATCATGACCCGTTACACTAAACGAGATTACTCAAACCATAAAACACAATCAATCACTAATTAATCACATACCCAAAAATATGGGTAAATTAAAACCGATTTCAATGTCAACACTCACTCAAAAACATTTTAATAAGACCCCAACATCTTTCTTTTATCTATACTAGACCAAGAATTTGATACAAATGTTCTATTGCCTTAGTCACAACATATATACACAGAAGAATAATATTTGTATATATCACACAAACAAGCATTAACATGCTAACAAATTCCAGATTCATTTGACACACTAGACATCTAATCAACTTTCTCAAAGATTCATTGTTGTAGTTCCTCTTTACTTCCATGGTTCTGTTGTCGTCACTGCCGATTACCTAAAAAAATGTGGCAAACCACAAGGGTGAGACCCATGTCCCAGCAAGAGATATAACCTCCAACAACATTTATTGATTACAATATTTTTAAGTAATTAAACAGTTAAGCTATTTAATCAGATATAACACATAATATCAACAATACTGTTGATTAACAAAATACATAAAGGAGTAGATAATAACTATCATCATTAGCCAGACTATCATCCTTTATCTTGTTGACAATATAAGCAATTTAGTAGCATATGCAGTTCTAGCATCATGAGCAAGTCTAGTAACATAGCATAGCTAACAACATGAGCATGTCTAATTGGTTGAACATATCAACATTATAAGAAGAGCTAAAAACACAAGAACAACTACCTAGATAAGCATGATTAGCAGTATATGCATCTCTAGTTATAAAGGCTTGGCTAGCATGCTAAACATAACTAACAACATGAGATATCTAACATCATGATTATAATCAGTAGTAGAAGTATAGTTATCAACATAAGCATGGCTACCGTATGTATGTATCTACAATCTAAGCATATCCAAAACATAAGTATATTTACTATCTCTTAACTGCATTAAGCCTCATCTTTATGTAAAGATAACAAACAAGGGTTATCATCCAATGTGAAGCATTGTGTATCACCCTAAACGAATATGTTACATGGTTGTATTACATCTTTTATTACGCCCTGGGGAATTTGAATCGTACCATTGATGCGATGATTTTGAGTCGCATTTATAGACCTTTTTCATTTGTTCTTTATGCTCTAATTAGTCATTTTTATGGATAATATTGCATAATTCACTCATTTCGGTCTTTGCCATCATTTTATGTCAAATCCCCTTAGTTGTATCATTTTGAGCATTATTTATCATATTATCATAATTTGTGTGGATTTATTTGGTCTTGTCTTGGAATTTCAGAAAAAAAACAAGTATCTCCTTCCGTCGATACCATCGACGGAAGTCGATACCATCGACCAAGCCACAGGTTGCCAGCCGAGAGGAGCAGCACAGAGTCGATACCATCGACCCAAGTCGATGCCATCGACGCATGGAGGTTATAGCGTCGCTAAACGACAACAACCGACGCTACAGAGAGTCGATACCATCGACCTTAGTCGATGGTATCGAGATGATCACAGGCACTCAGACGAAAAGAAAAGAAGGCTACCACTAATATGCTGGGCCGATACCATCGACCCGCGTCGATGGTATCGACGCCGGCAGATATGCGTTGGATTCGTTTTGATCTCAATCGGACGGTTGGAGTTAAATGACGACCTAATTAGGGACTTATACCTAATGACGGCCGCCCACACGAGAGGATGATCTCATTGACGATTGCACAAGTGTCGAGGAGGGAGAGAAAGGAGAACGGAGGCCAGAAGCTCATCCCTGTCGTTCCGGACGTTGCCGAAGACGAATTTCACCACCGAGAGGCGGGAAAGCTCGTGTTCTACGCAAAGGATCCACCGGTTCTCCTCCGTTCAGGGTTTTTTCCATTCAATTCACGTTTTTCATATGATTTCCCCTATTTCTACCATGTATTTGTGCGAGATGACCATGCGGGGCTAATCCCCTCCATCTTTAGGACCGGGAGTAGCCCGGGAATGCATTGTATGATAGTTTTATATTAATAATTCATATTTTCTCTCTTAAATCCGTGGTATAGTTTCGTTTTCTCCATATATTGTTATGCTTGATCACCATAATAATAACTTAATTCCCTTAATCACTTCGATAGAAGGATTAACGGTTGAAAAGAAATGAAACCTACATTAATCGATAAATCCCTTGAAAAAGGAGGTATAAAATTAATGGTGGAAACTGAGAGATCGGTTGTAATGTGCTTAGTTTAGGGGAATGATTACTACGACGGTGGAATCAACCTAAACCTAAGTAGTGAATTACACCACGACAGTGGGTAATTCTGTTTTCAGGCCACTACCCGGATAGAGAGAGAAGATTGAGGAGTTATATGAAACCTAATGCAATGTTGACCCGCGGTGAAACCGAAATCCTAAAGATATCCTTTTGAATTGATTAAATTAACCTTTAATCGATTGTTTGCTTTGTTTTATTTTTATTTTTTTTAATTTCAACAACAAACCCTACTTTGTTATCCGGCTTATCTGATCGCAAATAGTTAGTAGAAGTCTCCAATAATTCAACGTATCCCTGTGTTCGACTCGGGCATCAGAAGGCCTGTATTACTCGACGCGTATACTTGCGTTTAAGCGGGTAGTAAAATACACGTCAAGTTTTTGCGCCGTTGCCGGGGATACGGCGAATTGTTGGCACTTCGAGTGCTACGAGCGGCCACTCTAGGCCACATTTTTTTTATAATTTTCATTCAACTTCAAATATTTTCTTTCTATTGTTCATTCATTTTTATACTCGTCAAAGCACTGTACTGAACTAAATTTTCTCATTTCAGGTACGTTGCATGGTGCAGACACGTAGTACGGACTACGACAATCGCACACCCGAGATTCCACTTCCGGGACCTGAGGACGAGGAGTATTACGAGCAAGAGCAACCAGAAGAGGTAGATTCCAAACTTGAACAGGAAGAGATGGCCGAGCCACAGACTATATGGGAGAAGATCAAAGCTTCTTCCTCATCAGCTTCAAAGGGGCCTATAAAAAAGCAGGCGATCAACATACCGACATACAAGATCGATCCAGCGTTGATTAACTTGGTAAAATCAAATGCATTTCATGGGTTGAAGAATGAGGATCTTGTTGCACATATCAGCCAGTTCGTCAAAAACTGTGACATGGTGAAGATAGACAGGTTTCCACAAGATGCTTTGTACCTCAAGCTGTTCCCGAGTTCCTTGGCAGGAGTAGCAAGAGAGTGGCTACATAACCTCGATGACGAATTTGTGGATTCTTGGGATCATATGGTGGAGGTTTTCTTCGAGAGGTTTTTCCCTCCTGAGAAGACCAACGACATGATTAGGAAGATTCACAATTTCACCCAACAGGCCGGTGAAACATATTCTGAAACCTGGGAGCGATTTCAGGTTATGTTGAGGAGGTGTCCGCATCACGGGCTGGATAAAGAGACACAAGTGAAAATCTTCTATTTTTCTCTCTCTGAGCACGATAGAAGTAACCTTGATTCAGTTGGATCCGGATTCTTTCTGAATAATACAGATATCAGATGTTGGGAGATACTAAAGAACATGGCTAGGAAACAGTCATGGGGTGACAGAGGTGCCGAGGAACATGTCAGAGCTACTGGCGAATCCAGAATAGTTAGGGAGCTGAATGATAAGTTAGATCTTCTAGCCAAGAAGCTGCTGACTAAGGAGGATGCATCTGAAGATGAGGAGGCCCAAGTGAAATTCATGCAACAACAGGGCTATAGAAACAATGACTATGCATGGAGGAAGGATAAAAAATTCTCATGGAAAGATCTGAATAATTTTTTGCAGGATCCGGATGCCAAGCCACAACAGAGAGCTGAGGATAAGAACACTGAATTACTGAGTCAAATGGTCCAGCAAAACCAAGAGATGATGGCCATGTTTGGTAAACAATTGCAATCTCAAGGTGATATTCTAACCAAGTTTGGGTAGACGTTGCAAAGCCATGGAGCACAAATGCGGGCATTAGAAACCACCGTGGCGCAGATTTCAAGTGAAGTGGCAGCCATCAAGCACGCCAATCAACAGAAACCAGCCAAGAATGCAAACGTGGCCCAAGCACACCACCAGGTCAAATATGTGTCTCTGGTAAGCAATGAGGAGGAACCTCAGGTGCAAGAAGCTGTAGAAGAAAGAAGAATGGCGTTTAATACGCATGCGACACCGGCGATACCATATCCACGCACTTACTACGGATTGTCGGGAGGAAACCCTTTCTTCAGGAAATCACAGCGAGTTGTGAGTATGGTATCTCCATCTAGGCAAGAAGAACAAGTTCAGGTTGTTTGTACACATGCGGAGACATCTAAGGCGAGAGAGGAACCACAACAAGCTGCTACTATTAAGGCTGTCTCGCCAAAGCCCACGTCGGAGGGAGTGATTGAAGCAAGCTTAGGGGAGGTACCCCCGAAAAGCTCATATGTGCCACCTCACAGGCGTGTTGATGCAACAAATATTTCAAATTAGGTCAATACTAAGACAAAGAAAGAGCATCGTCATTTTAAGAAATTCCTGGAGATATTCCGAAAACTCCACATCAATATTCCATTAGTGGAGATGATCGAGAAAGTACCCGCCTATGGGAGGTTCATCAAGGAAATCATCAATAAGAAGAGGCGGATTAAAGATGATGATATTTGTCAGATGAATGAGACGGTGAGCTCGATGATACACGGGAGTTCGTCGAAGAAGAGAAAAGACCCAGGAGGTTTTTACATTCCGTGCTCAATAGGTGGTCGACATTTTCCTAAAGCGCAATGTGATTCCGGCGCTAGCATAAATCTCATGCCTTTGGCGACATTTCAAAAGATTGGGTTAAACGAGATAAAGAAGTTGGCCGCAACAATTGAATTAGCGGATGGGTCTACAGTGAGACCCTATGGAATATGTGAAGATGTTCTAGTCAAAGTGGATAGATTCATATTTCCGGTGGACTTTGTCGTCATGGATATGCCGCCGCTCCAAAGCTGTGAAATTCTTCTAGGAAGACCGTTTCAAGCAACGGCAGATGTCATGACTGCCTTAGGGAGAGGGACCTTGTCCTTGGGAATTGGAGGAGATCGAGTTGAATTCAAATTACCGCATGATCCTCTAAGCGCAGTCCCCAAAGTGAAAAGATGATGAGCTTCATACCGTCTAGCCTAAGACGTTAAATAAGGGCGCTTGTTGGGAGGCAACCCAACCATTGGTACATTAGGATAGTTTAATTATAGTCATAGATTGCTTTCATTTCGTTTAAATTCTAATGTAAAGAAGTTACCTTGATCCGTTCGTTCAATGTGCAGGCTAAGGCAGGGTCGATACCATCGACACACTAGTCGATGGTATCGAGATAGGTTCAGGTTGACAGCTGCAAAAATCGCACTGGGTCGATACTATCGACGGTCCCGTCGATGGTATCGACATACCTACAGGCAGGTTGCGTAATAATTGTCGATAGTATCGACACACCAGTCGATACCATCGAGATCTCTGGAGAAGTTCAGAGCGATTTGTCTCAGTCAACTAGATACCATCGACGGCCTCGTCGATGGTATCGACATGATCACAGGTTGAAGTGAAAAAGTGGCAGTGTCGCAATGAAGCTGCGTCGATACCATCGACCCGCGTCGATACCATCGACCCACGTCGATGGTATCAACGGGTCAACAGTAGCGTCAGACAAGTCTATATAAGGAGAGTTATAACGTCATTTGACGTCACACCTTCAGAGTGAACTTCCTCCTTTGCACCGAGCACTCCCCCGAGCCCTCCAAGATCAAAGAGCAGCAACATCGAGCGGAGAATCACTTCTCCATCTTCCCGGAGCTCTTCTTCTTCTAATCCCATCTTTCTTGCAACAATGGTGCATGTCGCCGGAGCATCGTCCTCGCGTGCGAATCCCATGGAGATTGTGGAGTTTGTGCCACCTCCTACTGCCACAGTACCCACCTCCGCCTCCAGAAGAATGATCGGGTATCTCTGTTCCAATCTTAAGTTTGTTTTTTACTATGGGGCCATAGTCGGATTCAAGCTTAGGGGGGTAGTTGGAACAGCTCTATCTTTTCTTTTATTGTTTTTAGTCTTTAGCATTTTTATTTGTTTCTTGCATTTTTAGTTTTTGTAGGATCCACATGCTATCTAGTGTAACTGTGGATGTCGTAAAAGTTTGTCATCTTGCTGTTTGTTCATGGGAAATTTAAGGGAAATTTAAAATTTTTTGTGTCTTGGATAGCTTGCTTTGGTTGACCTTGGGGAACACATCCTACGAAAATGATTGATTATGTCAACTTTAAAACAATATTTCACACCTGTACTCCTATTGATTCATGAAAAGTGGACAGTAATGGTTGTTGAGCCTAACCTAACCAAATGGTAATGAGACCTTAATTGGATATAAGAGAGAGAACCCTTTAAACTACTACACAGGTCAGTAAGGAGGGACACATAATATCTTTCTAAGGTTCAGTCATCTAATCTTGTGATCATTCCACTTCATTTTTCCATAATCCACCTAAGAATTGGAAGTAAAGTGCAGTTTAATTTCTTTTTGTGTGCATAGCATTTAGATAGGACTTTCATTGGTATTTTTCATATGTTTGCATAAAAAAAATATAGGGATTCATGCACATTACCTTTAGGTGCATGCCATGTAGTTGCACTCATGATATTCATGCATAAAATACACCATGTATCTCAATTTTTCCTCAAAGGTGAATTATTCTGTTCCATACCTTCTAAATATTGCGAAGATTTCCAAGCATGAAGTAAATAGCCCAATACACTTATCTCTAAGCAGTGATGGATATGTGGGCTAAAGAAAAGAAAAAAAATTCAGAAAAAAAAATTAGAAAATAAAAAAAAGAGAATTTAGAAGAAATTGGAATAAGAGGGAGAAAGGAACATGATATCACTCGCATTATAGGAAAATTGAGTAAATGATGTGGCTTAATTAGATTTCCATCTCATTTTGAGGTGGAAGGTTAGTGCATGCATCATTTCACCCAATTTTAGGCATTAGGGCATTTCTAATGTGCATTTGCATCATTTAGGACATTTTTGTATTATGCATGTTGAAACTGTACGATTCTTCCAAGTTCTTCCATGAGCCACCCATTTCCATCCACCCGTTGCTCGGATTGGTAGGCCACCGTGAATTTCTCCTCACTAATGATTATCAGGAGAACTGCTTCCATTTAGATGGTAGTTAGGGCGAGCAACGTAGTATAGGCGATCACAAGATGCACCAATGTTGAATTGGTGAATTGTATTATGTTAACTGCCTTATGTGATAGTGTTCATCTGTTTGGAGGATAATTTCTTTTATTGATGATTACTGTCGCCTTTAGGGTAATTACCGTTCTGTGGTTGGAGAAGGCCGGTTTGAGAATGTTCAGTGGGAGTCACATGGGATGTTGGGTTGGTGTGTTGATTTTTAGTTGACATCTGCAATTCTATTCTAAGGATTAGTTGCTCGAGGGCGAGCAATGTTTAAGCTTAGGGGAGTTTGATGCGATGATTTTGAGTCGCATTTATAGACCTTTTTCATTTGTGTTTTATGCTCTAATTAGTCATTTTTATGGATAATATTGCATAATTCACTCATTTCCGTCTTTGCCATCATTTTATGTCAAATCCCCTTAGTTGTATCATTTTGAGCATTATTTATCATATTATCATAATTTGTGTGGATTTATTTGGTCTTGTCTTGGAATTTCAGAAAAAAAACAAGTATCTGCTTCCGTCGATACCATCGACGGAAGTCGATACCATCAACCAAGCCACAGGTTGCCAGCCGAGAGGAGCAGCACAGAGTCGATACCATCGACCCAAGTCGATGCCATCGACGCATGGAGGCTATAGCGTCGCTAAACGACAACAACCGACGCTACAGAGAGTCGATACCATCGACCTTAGTCGATGGTATCGAGATGATCACAGGCACTCAGACGAAAAGAAAAGAAGGCTACCGCTAATATGTTGGGTCGATACCATCGACCCGCGTCGATGGTATCAACGCCGACAGATATGCGTTGGATTCGTTTTGATCTCAATCGGACGACTGGAGTTAAATGACGACCTAATTAGGGACTTATACCTAATGACGGTCGCCCACACGAGAGGATGATCTCATTGACGATTGCACAAGTGCCGAGGAGGGAGAGAAAGGAGAACGGAGGCCAGAAGCTCATCCATGTCGTTCCAGACGCTGCCAAAGATGAATTTCACCACCGAGAGGCGGGAAAGCTCGTGTTCTACGCAAAGGATCCACCGGTTCTCCTCCGTTCAGGGGTTTTTCCATTCAATTCACGTTTTTCATATGATTTCCCCTATTTCTACCATGTATTTGTGTGAGATGACCATGCGGGGCTAATCCCCTCCATCTTTAGGACCGGGAGTAGCCCGGGAATGCATTGTATGACAATTTTATATTAATAATTCATATTTTCTCTCTTAAATCCATGGTATAGTTTTGTTTTCTCCATATATTGTTATGCTTGATCACCATAATAATAACTTAATGCCCTTAATCACTTCGACAGAAGGATTAACGGTTGAAAAGAAATGAAACCTACATTAATCGATAAATCCCTTGACAAAAGAGGTGTTAAATTAATGGTGGAAACTGAGAGATCGGTTGTAATGCGCTTAGTTTAGGGGAATGATTACTACGACGGTGGAATCAACCTAAACCTAAGTAGTGAATTACACCACGACAGTGGGTAATTCTGTTTTCAGGCCACTACCCAGATAGAGAGAGAAGATTGAGGAGTTATATGAAACCTAATGCAATGTTGACCCGCGGTGAAACCGAAATCCTAAAGATATCCTTTTGAATTGATTAAATTAACCTTTAATCGATTGTTTGCTTTGTTTTATTTTTATTTTTTTTAATTTCGACAACAAACCCTACTTTGTTATCCGGCTTAGCTGATCGCAAATAGTTAGTAGAAGTCTCCAATAATTCAACGTATCCCTGTGTTCGACTCGGGCCTCACAAGGCCTGTATTACTCGACGTGTATACTTGCGTTTAAGCGCATAGTAAAATACACGTCAACCATTCAAAGTCCAACCGACCCCTACGAAGGGCTATTTGGTTTCGTACAAGATCTAGGAGTGCCGGTATCCTAAGATCTCTTCCCCTCAGTCAGTACGAGTAAAAAGGCAGTGACATATCAGTCAAAACTTCCACCACAGTGAGATATAGTCAAGCTGAAAACTACTAGTCTGAACTTGGTACAGGTCACGACACTAGAAACCAGGGTATTCAAACCCAATCACTGAGGTACAACCACAGTTGTCCTCTAATCACATCATGTTATAATCACTGAGACACGACCGCATCCATTCTCAATCACATTAGATGTATGAGGCATGACCATAGACAACCTCCACAATCTGCATTGTGGATGACAAGGATATATCCTCAACCTACCACCCCCACATACTCAACAGTATGCACTCTGAGTTTCCCTTAGGAATACTTATTTCACCATCCAGCAAGTTCTGACACTGAAGATGGCTCTACAGCAAGGGCACTACATGATTAGAGTTACACTTGATTAGTTATGCCAATTGGGTGAATTAAGGCTGCAGCAATCAAGTGGACATACAAACCCTGATTCACTTCTAGCAAGCATATAAATATCAAAACTTGAAACGATATAAAACGTATGAAACATAATTTCTCATCTCATCATCACATGGTAATATTCACTTGCCATTCATGAGACTACACCAGTCATCATGCTATCACAAGATAATAATCTTTTCCACAATAGGATATCAACCCTTATCAACATAAGAGGATTACTCCTCATTCAGGGCTCAACCATGCCCAAAGGTCATTAAGACCATCATACTATCATAGGATATAAATCCTTTTCACAATATCACAGGGTATTAACCCTTATCAACACAAGAGGATTACACCTCATTTAGGTCTCAACCATTCCCAAAGGTTATCAAGACCATCATATTATTCCCTATAAGATCATCATTATCTTCACATGACTTATAACAAGGCTCAATAGCATTACTTACATATAACACACTGGATCAACACAATATTGCATTAATGAGCTAGGAGACATTCATAATCAATCATAGCAGGGTTATATTAACATTAAGAACATTCCTTTATTACATCAACATGCAAGGAATCTAGATATGATTAACTCTCATCATATTCATTATGCACATGTTTAGCATAAGAAAGTATCAACCATGTGGCTATAATAACCACCAATTAACATATCAAGGTTATGATCATAGTAAGGAGGTTATTCTACCATCATTCCATCATATAAGAATGTTAAACATGAATACTCATCTTTATCTAATTACATTAGAGTTAGGTTCAACATGATAAATTATATCAATGTTACTAATCAACACTCATACCCAAACCCTAACTCACGGCATCCCCATTGGATCATGGATGCATAAGGTGAAGCATCACTATCACATTCCCTACTTTTCTCAAGTATGAACCCCCACATAAATCAAGGTGTAACCATCAAGTTATAGCATACTAAGGTTTCAACAATAATAAAGTACTCCATGGTTGTATTTGTTTTTTGATGAACCCGGCGTGTTACTCTTCTATTAGAACCAAACACAAAACTGTACAGAACAGGCCCTGGGAAAAGTACCCAAGGACTAAGCAAAAAGAAAGCACCCACAAACGGGCAAAAAAAACATAACCAACCAATAGTAAAAAAAACTATGCTATCTGTACAAAGGATCAAACAAAGCAACCTATTCAAGAAATATGCACCAGTTGAGAAAAACTAGCAGTAAATTCCTTCATAGTGTGGCAGCACTCCAGCAACTCCCTTCATAGCCCAACTCAAAAATGTGTGACTTATGCATGAGACAGAAAAACAACCAAAGCCAAGGAAAACGATCTTGAGACGGGCTTAGCTCTCCCAAGTAACTATCATAGACGGGCTTAGCTCTCCCAAGTAACTATCATAGAGAGGCAGTCCGTTCACTCATCAAAAAATAGAAGCTTCATCAAGCCGGAGGTCTATGGTGAAGAATTAACAAATATAGAAACCTCCCACCCTATGACATGCTTTTGTATCTCTACGAACTTTCCTCCATAGAAGACCAGACCAGAGAAGGAGAAAGGGGGCTCCAAACTACTCGCAACCACCAATAGGGGCCAGAAAGGCTCAAACAGACCAACATAGGAAAATACCCATCCAATCCAAGCAGACAGCAGGCTCTAGATAGTGGCCAAGACAGCAAATCAACTACAAGGTCCAAAAAGAAAATACGCATACACCAAGAGAAAAAGAAGCTTAAGTATATAGACTTTTCGCATCAGTAACACATCTGGACCAAATAAGTTCAGCTGATCTTTGAAAACCTGTGAAAATTCTTCCGTTTCTTTCTTGCCAAATATAGTAGATCACTGCTACTGCTGCAATTTTCTTCTCACCATAGAAAGCAAGGAGATCGCTCAGGTCGTGGGGAGTACACCCGTAAACAGACCCAAAGGAAGACCAGATGAGAGAGCTAAATTCACAATGGAACAAAAGATGCTCCTGGTCCTCCTCACAACGTTTGCAAAGGTAACACCTCGAAGCCAAGTTAAACCCAATCCTCTTAAGGTATTCAAGAGTAGTAACTTTATGAAGAAAGCATTTCCACAAGAAAACAGACCAAGTTCTCGGGGTTTTCTTACCCCAGACCCAAGAAGACCAAGTAATAGTAGCAGAACTTTTCCTTACAATATGCCAAGCATCTTTCAAACTCATATCTTGCTTACCCTTATAGGTAATCTTATCAGGGAAGTCCCCAGGCTTGGGAATAGAGTTCAGAATATCCTCAATAACAGCACCTCCTCTAATCTTTGGAAGGCACCATAAACCATTCGCCAAACAAGAACCTACCTTACACCATGAGCCTTTACCAAACCGAATGATAATTTGATGATCACAACTATCAGCAAGAGTCTTCTTATTAGGTAGCCAAGGATCATGCCACAAAAGAAAAGAGTTACCCCGACCACTCCATGGTTGTATTAGTCATTCAAGGATTATTCATACCCAATTACCATCATTTAGTTATATTAAATCTAGGTATAACAAGCTATACCTAATTAGGGTTACATATCAACACAATATGGTTATCATCCCTTCTATTTATATGAGTGAATAGGTAAGACTAACTTATTAAGGGTAACCCTCCATTTGATCCATCATCATTCAACCCATATCTCCATACCACAATGTCACCCAGAACTATTGGATGCTTAAAAGGTAAGACTATTGGTTGTTTACATAAGTAAACACCTTGAATAAATCACCTATTAAATCCTGGATTTGTTCTTTATAAAGAGTCACCATCTAACCCTAGGCATTCCTTGATTAACAACACAAAAAGTTCCATTGGAAGTAGGGTAAAACCCACAATCGACTATTTAGTTAAAACAAGCCATCCATTGTCAACAATTAAGCTCCTTAAGTTGATCATATAAAGGAAACCATCTAAATCACATTATTTGGACCAACATATTACATTAGACATCGTTCCACCTTAATGGAGGAATAAACAGTAGATCTGGATCATTGGGTCAACTTCATATGTTAAAACCATCAATTACATTATAGGTCTGACCATTGCATCAAGTGACCCAAGAAACCATTGGTCTAAGGCTTAATTGATTCTAAAACTATATGATTAACTCACTATAGATTGTAGAGACCAGATTCACCATCATTAGTGATCATTAAATCACTATAGGTTGTTAGATCAACAATATATTCATTAATCAGCATCAAATATTAAGCTGATGTCATCATTGATTGATATCATCAGTAGTGTACTTAATGATTGATCATTATACTTCTAATTGATCCAAAACCTGACCTAAGGGGTGACCATAGATTGTCACCATCATCTGAAACCTTTGATCATGACCACGAGTTGTTATGAAGACAACACCATAGGGTTGTACCTGTTAATAAGTGGTTGAAAAAAATAATAAAATAAGAGAACGTACAGTAGTGGGATAAATAGTCATCAAGGAAGGAGTAATGAAATATGTTAATCATAATGATTCCTATGCTAATGTCAAGGAACCAAAAATGAAAAAGGTGAAATGATACATAAGAAGTTGTAATATGCATAATGAAAATAGAATTGGTTACCTTTTTGATAGTGACCCCTGAAAAATGTTGCTATGATGTGGGAAGTGTGATGACCCCAATTTTATGATTATGATACCCAATATAGTAATTGAAGACCATGAGAATCATGTAGATGATGATACCAAATGAAGGAATTGATTACTCAAGTATTGTATATTTCCACCTGAAAGGAGTAACTATATATGCAATTGACAATTAGAACATTAATTGAGTTCAAGTATGATGAACAGGTTTGATTAATTGTTTGGGTACATATGAGTCCATGGGACCCATTTAATAGTACCAATGGACTCAAGTGATATGTTAGTGAACTTTGAGGTATTAGTATCATAACAAGTGTTCTGGACTTGGAGGATCAAGAATTATGATGATTTGAATTGAATTCAAGGTTAATATGCCTATTTATAAGGTTGTTCAAAGAATTTATTTGCACAAAAATAATGGAGTTTGTGTCTCAAACTGTTCTAGAAGTTGCCTTAGGGTATTATGAGACAACTTCTAAAATTCCAAAATGTTTGGAGATTGCTACAACCATATGTATCTATTTGAGGTTGGAACATTGGTGATGTAAATATGATAGGACTTTATCTTTTTGGGTATATTTGTAATTAGGTATGTGACGGACTTTATGCCACACAGTTTTGTTCACTATGTTGTGTGGCATCTTGAAAGCTATGGATCCAGGACCCAGTCATCCCTAACCTCCAAAATTGAGGGACATAAGAGGGTGGAAGCGTAGTATTGATCCGATGAAGGTGGGACTATAACTAGATGTTTTGTTCACAACTAGGGATATGTGAAACAATCTGAACCCATAAACCCCTCACACGGTGCCGAAGACCCAAGTCTATAGAATACTAGTGGGATGATCCTTAGAATTCCCTCACATATGATTCCGGCCCAGGGGAAATGCCTGAAATCCCACATCCCTGCTCCACCGTGCTTGGGGGTACGCACTGGCATCTGTATTGCGGCACTCCTACAGCTCCCAACTCCTTTCTTGCTAGCATTCCCTTTATAGAAGACCCTATGCTCCTCCACAATGCAATAAATAACTCTCGTGATAAGTGGAGGTTGTAGGTGTGACGCTTCCTCCCTGCGGTGGCATGGACCCAACGACCTAGCAGGATCGAGACCATGAGGTCTGTCCAAGGAGGCATGGTGATGGCAGCTTCCTGAATCGGCGGTGAGTTTGAGATACCAGCCTACCCGCAAGGTGGGTACCGATAGCTTGCAGGATTTCCTCGCTGGGAGACAAGCCACTACACGGTAGCACTCGCACATGGCAGAGAAATAGGCGGCACCCAGATCCAGAGTAGCAGACTCCCATGCCTGAGGAAAATAGTCGGCGATGATGTACACAAGGGACCCGGATGGCCCAGGCTCTTAGATGTTCGCCGGAGTATGGCCTAGTCGTGGAGTGGTGCCCCTGATTGGAAGAGTAGGTCATGGCAGCGTGGACTCAGCCAGGAGTAGTGGAGGAAGAACGCTCTCTCTCACCCTTATGCGTGTGATGCAGAGGTCGCGAGGAACGATGGGGGAGGACGGGCCACTGAGTCGGGACTCCTGAGTGGCTGAGTCTTAGATCAGGCAAGATCGGGTTGGCTGGACGTCAACCTAAGTGGATCCCAAGCAAGATCCGACTTGCTAATCTTAGTGAGGAGCACCCTAGATTTATCCTAGCCTTAAGGGAAGATCCAACGGCTGATGATTTTCAGGAAAAGGTAAATACCTATATAATGTGAAGATCTTTGTAAATTCAAGACAAATAGCTCCCTTAGCCAATAAATGCCAGAAAAATAGCCCTGGACTCAGAAAAATGCCCTCTTTCTTATGAAACCTCTAGATCAGACTTTAAAGACATAATTACTGGTGATATTTAGTTTAATATATACTACTCATTTATGAGCTTCATATAATTAGAATAATGAGCAACTAATGCAGTTTAAATCCGAGAAAATTAGTTATGAACCTAAGATCATGTGGCACCAAATATGCACTCTGATAAAGTTACAATTTCTAAATATTAGGTCCTTATTAACTAGTGCATAATTAGATGGTTTAAACCTCATTTTAATTCTATAAAATAGACCTATCATCAGAAAATTATGAAATTTGAACCAGACCCTAATTATGACATGTAGGTCAATAGAAAAATATCAGAGACAAGCTTAGGTTAGTTTAAACCTAGGTTTCACCTAAACCCTAACTTAGACCTAAAATATCAATGGCATAATGAACCATGTATTGATGATGATTAATTTCTATTAACCAGGTGATGACCAGATATCTAGATGAGCAAGAATGATTAGAAATCTCTGAACTCAGGTACGTGGGCTTTATCTAAGTATATGACTAGTTTTCTTGTGTGCAATAGCTATGATGTATTGCTTGTATTTATTTGAGAATATTGCTTGGATGTACTATGATTGTAGTATCTTCGCCATGTCAATAAGAACAGCAAAGAGTATAGATGGTTTGTAGCTACTAAGTGGATATATGCTCTCTCTCTCTCTCCCTCAATCCTATCTTTCTTCCTCTAAATATAGGGTCAGCACTCGGTCCCCATAGCCCAAGGGGTGGGGAAAAATGAAGTGCGACATCTCTCTCTCCACCCTCTAAATATAAGTTCGACACTCGGTCCCCATAGCCCAAGGGGTGGGGAAAAATGAAGTGTGACACCACTTAGTAGTACAAACGCATCAAAAGACATCGAAAAATATGTGTTTACCTGATTATCGCTTTAAATAATGTTTTCTTTTACTCTTTCTTTCTCAAGTTATTTCAATTATGTAAACATATTAGTATGTATCTTTCTACCCACGTACACAACACCTTGTGTGTTGATTCGTTGTTTCACGTATGTTTTAGGTTTAGAGCTAGCATGGGATAAAAGAAAGGAAGTGAGCAGTTGTCCAGGTTGTACCTATTATGTTAAGATCTTGTTAGCATACATGTTATTAGACTTGTAAATCTTCTTTCAATATGTAAATTTAATTCATGTTGTAATATAAACATGTTATTGATGAGAAATGTTATGGTTGTATGTTCATGTATGTGTATTATGCTTCCACATCACTCTCTAATATAATTGCTAACGTTTTTGGATTTTGTCTTCTCATCTCCATGGGGTTTTGAGAAGGTGAAAATCCAGGGACGTTACAGGAAGTGTGTTTCACTTTGTGTCTTTCCTTTCTAGGGCACTACTTTCAAGTGGATCATTGCCACTTGGTATGTGTGGATTTGTTGTAAACATGAGGGTGGATAGCTTAGTATACCATAAGGTTGCTTGTACTATGGTTCTAAGATCATAAAGTTTGTGATGATTTTTCTTTTGAGCCTTCCAATAATTAGGAAGACTCCTTTTATATGTCTTCATATTTTTATGTTGGTAAAAGTAGATGAGATAAAGATGTGAGTTCCTTATAGCACATGAGGTGGATACTAAGGTAATGAATCGTAGTATCCAAGATGTATCACTAATATGAGAAATATGTGAAGGTTGGAGATGTTTATTAAATGAACATTCCAAGTATTCCTCTCTTGTAGAGAGAGAGAGAGAGAGTTGATAATGATCCTATAAATGTTGTTTGTAAGGAAAAACAAAGGTGATTCTATAATGTTGTGTATGGTTCAGTGATAGCTGGGAAAGACCACAATCTAGGATAGATGGTTTGTTGGTTAATAAATATGTGATACCATGTTCCTTTAAGATAAACCTATGATAAAATATCAATGCATAAGAGTTAGATTGGATGACATAATCCACATGACCATGATGAGTTTAGAGTTATGTCCTTTAGACTAACCAATGTACAAAAAGAATTCATGAATAGGAGGACCAGAGTGTTCCAGTCATGTCATACAAGTTATATCAAACTTTGAATGATGACATGTCAAAGTATTTCCAATATGGTCAAAAATATGATCAATACTTCTTCAAAAACCTTAGGGTTGCCGAAACAACAATTGCTATGAGACAAGTTGAACAAGAGTGAGATGGGGTTGACTAAGTGTCTTTATGGGATCATGATATGTCTTCTAAGTAGGTTGTGTAAATCCTAGTAAGGTGAAGATAGTGTTGTTGTTTCACCTCTAACAAGGTTGACTAGGAATGATGTTTCCTTGTATGGAATGATAGCTGCCAGCGTCAGCATTTCTTTTGATGCTGAAAAAGAACTGACAAGAGTTCTAGTGTCAGTGTATGCTTCAAGGAATGGTATGGGACACATGGCATGATTGGTAAAAAGCTAGCAAGTATGACTTTTGAGAAATGTGTTGATACAATAGATATAATTTTAGGATGATAGCTAGAATTTAAAGTTGAGTCAATAGGCTATGTTTATAGGACAACACACTTTTTGAAACTTATAAACATAATATATATAGTGCAACCTTCATAAAATACATAAAAGGAAAGGAGAATTTGAAGGAGTGCAATAATAATTAATGAAATATTGAAGGTGGTTCGTACCTGTAATGCCTCATGTTCATCACGAGATACCTTTGTAATTAATGAACTTTGGGAATACCTTTATTCTACATATTTTTAGTTGACATTTTATTTAAAAATTGGGATATTTGAATAATAAACTTAATTTCTTGAAGGATCTCTATAATGTCTTCTTTCTCACTGACATGGCAGGTCAAAGGCACCTCCTATTTTAATGATTGATCATAGGACAACATATCTACATTATTTATCTAAATTCGAATATCTTCCTAGTCCTGATTAGAGACCACTGTGTTCGCATCGACGGTCCAACAAAGATGCAAAGTAGACATTCCTTAGTCTTAAAAGATCACTAATGAGGATTCCTTCATCATGGACATCCAGATGTTGACACATTGATAACTTCATGCCCTAATAGGTGAAACACTATAAACATGAATAAAGAAGGTAACCGAGAATAAATATTATAAGTACAGTGTGTTATTAGTTTAATATATATTCAATAAATCAAGATTCGGTTTATAGAGTAGTAAAATCTCTAAAAGTTGGGTACTATAGGTTTCAATAATCAAATTTTACAATTCAAAAGTATTTTCACAGTTCTTCTGTTTCTCTAGTGTGTCTCAAAAGGTTTTAGGAGGTTCATATTTATTACAATGGGTTAGGGTCAACCATTAAGGTCGTGGAAGAGTGTATAGTTAAAAGTTTAATAATTTCGAAAGTCAAAATTATATTCAAATGACTGATTTGTCAATTGTATTCAGACGACTAATTTGTCATTCAACAGTTATACTTGATCAAGCTGTGACTTTGATCCAGATACATTTGGTTAAAATCAACTTTTAGTAAAGGTGTCAAAATAAAGAATTGACCGGATAATACTTAAGAAGTCATGGTGCTAGATTGAACTCAGTGTTTGATTCAGAATGATCCTAAGTCCGAACAATTATCTAGATAATGTTTAACTAAACTAAGAGTATGCATGACCCTTATCGTATCCGAACTTTACTTTTGACTATGTTTTGAATTCCAAATTTGTCTCATATCAAATTTTCTAGAAAAACCATTAAATATAACGACTTATTATGATTACGTCAACGTGTTTTTCATTGTATTTTGAATCCACAACTAGTCCGTCTATAGAATACTATCATTGGAAATGTATGTTATTTACATCACAATACTAGGTAAAAAAGTTGTAATATATATATTCTTTTTGGTATGTGCAATAGTTCCTTATTCATTGCTCCAATAAATACTATTGAGTGATATAGGCGAAATCTTGCAAAAAAAATGATTGAAATAGAAATAAATATATATATATATATATATGAGATTAAATGAGAAAGATTTCTTCCCCCATTCCCATGCCTGTGGCAGAGGCCGAATGCCGGGGATGGTGATAAATCAAGGTGGGTCTCTTTGTTAGGAGACACCAAGCTAGATCACTTGAGCCACTCCTTGTCGGCATGTGTATATATATACATATATATATACATACATATATCTCTATATGTATTTATATCTATATCGGAATCAGGTAAATATATTCTGACGTCCCCCTTAAAAATATAGGGGGTCGAGAGTACATGTAGGCCCAACTCCATACACCCAAACAAAGCTACAACTCACTCATCTAGCTAATGCGTAATCTACGTTTAACACATTTACATATTTTTACAGCAATACTTATAGAATTCATGGACTTCCCTTGATGTCTTCTAGCATTCCTCTCCTCCCAGATATGGTAGCATAAGCCAGCAAACAAGATATTTTCCTTTTATTGACTGCCACACCTAGCAATCATTCCTTTTGGATCAGTAGAAATTTGAATATGTAATCTGAATTCACTGCAAAGATAATCCCAAATCTCTTTTGTGAATTTCCATTCTCCCACAAGATGGATGTGGCTTTCTTCTTTATCCCCACATAGCAAGCAAACAATAGAGATATCATAATTCCAGCCCTTAATTCTATCCAGAGTAGTAAGGATATTATGCAGAATTTTATAAACACACATGCCCCATTTTGGTATGTACCTACCAACCCATATATGATCACCCACTGGGTCCTTTGTGCCCTTAGTCTGGGTCGACTTCCATATGAAAATCTTCTTGTCTTTAAGCTGCTATCCACCAGAATCATTAGGAGCAAATAAGTGTTTGATTTGTGGCCACATTTCCCTCATGATGTTGATGCTTCTTGAGTATCCTTCTCTTATATTTGGCACAAAATCTAGCCCTCTAGGATATCTTTCTCTCATCCACTATCCCCAAGTAGATGTGCCTTTCTGAAAAGCAATGATCCTTCTCATGGTTCCCCATCTAGCAATGTCTCTAGGAGACTTTAGATTAAACCCTCCTTCATCTATAGAAAACGTCAATCTGGAATACCTCATAGGATGGTGTTCACTTCCCCACAGGAAACTGGCCATCTTCATTTCAATTCTATCCAGAATAGAACCAAGAATTTTTCCTTGTTGTGCCTAGAAGATGAGAATTCCTTCAATAGCAGCTTTTATTAAAGACTTGTGCCCCACCATGGATATCTTCTGTGTTGGCCATTTATTAACCATCTCCTCCACTTTATCAATGCATTCAATAAAGTCTTTGACTTGAAGATTGCCACCAGCGAGAGGGAATCCCAAATATTTTGTTAGAAATTCACCCTTCTCCACTCCCATAGCCTGAATAAGTCTATCCTCCATCTGGTAGCAGTTCTTGGACAAGAAGATGTGAGTTTTGCTTTCATTAATACACAACCCCGTTTTCTTTCCAAACTTTGCCAACAAAATTTTAAGATTTTCTAGGTATTGCTGCCTTGCTTCAATGAAAACCAGAACATCATCCGCAAAGATCAAGTTTGTCATTACCTTCATACCATGGACAGTTTAAGGCTTAATTTCCTTCCGCTCTTCAACATTTTGCATTTTCCTTATGAAATACTCCACGAGAATCACAAATAGAAGTGGAGACAAGGGGTCACCTTGGCGCAGCCCGTTACCCCTTCTAAAGAGACCTACATATGTGCCATTAACTAGAATGGAGTAACTAGTAGTCCCCACATATTGCTTTATCCAGCCTATCCATTGTTCATTGAATCCCATCTGTTGCATAGTCCACCATAATTTATCCCATCTCACACTATCGTAAGCTTTTGAAACATATAGTTTTAGGCAGGCCTTCCTACTGCCTCTCATGATATTGTAGTCCAAAAGAAATTCTCCAGCCATAAGTGCACATTCACTGATACTTCTACCTATAACAAAAGCTCCTTGATTTGTAGAAACCAAATATGGGAGGACCATCTTCAACCGGGCAGCCAAAATTTTTGCAATAATTTTGTATTGTACCGAGCAGCAGGCAATAGGGTGAAAATCAGTAAGAGAGGAGGTGGCCTTCTTCTTTGGGATAAGAACAAGGAAAGAATGATTAACCTGTATCACCATGTTTCCTCCATCTAAGAACCAATTTACATAAGCAAGCAAGTCATCTTAAATAATCTCCCAAGTCTTCTTGTAGAAGAAAGCATTGAAGCCATCCAACCCAGGTGACTTATTGCTTCCAATGCTCCACACCACTTCTTTGACATCCTGATTCTTCTTGTGAGAATGTTGTTGTGGGTGCTTGTAAGCTTATACTTCCATTCAACCTCTTCCTCCTCATGAATGTCATCTGAGAAGCTTTTATTGTACAAAGATGTGTAGAAGTTTATGGCTTGTTCCTCGAGGTCCTCCTATTTATTAATCACCATTCCTTCAGCATTAATAAGTTCATAAATAATATTACCTGCCTCTCTTCTTCTTACACCAGTATGATAGAGCTTTGTGTTTCAGTCTCCGTCTTCCAACCATCTTTCCTTCCTTCTTTTCCAGTAGAATTTTTCTTCAGCCTTTTTCAAATCTTCTAGCATCATTTTCAGCTCTCTATCTTTCTCTATCAGATTAGGATTCAATGGATCAGCCAACAACCTTTCTCTGACATCTTTGCATTCCTTCTTGGTCTCCTTCAGTAGATTTGGGATGTTCACCTTCTCTTTTGCCCACTTTTTCAGCGCCGCCTTAGTATTCATCAGCTTCTTAGCAAACACATACATAGGATTACAAGTTACCTGAGTGTTCCAGCTTTGTTTTATGATATCTTCAAAACCTTCCCAATCCATCCAGTAATTTAGAAATATGAATGGCCTCCTCTTCTGTTTTTTCTCTATAATCTGAACTGAGAGAGGTGCGTGGTCACTAATATCAGAAGCTCCAACTTTTACCTGAACATTAGGAAACATTTTTAGCCATTCATCATTCACCATCGCTCTATCAAGTTAGCTTTCTATTCTATGTTCAGGGCCTCTTTTATTATTCCAAGTAAACAGATCACCACCCACCTTAGGTAACTCAAATAAGCCTACTTTGTTAATAGCCTGATTGAATGCATCCACTTCAACAGTAGTTGCAAGTCTTTGCCTCTTTTTTCCACCTGTAACCGGATAGTATTGAAATCACCAATGACCAGCCACGGGGTCTTCACCTTCTTAGAAAGTGTAACCAAATCTTTCCATAGAGCAATCCTGGACCTGCCATAATTATGGCCATAGACGACTATCATCCATATCTGCAGTCCACCATTATTCTACACTCAACTGTAATATGTTGATCTGACATCTGTATCACTGACACCTGCCAGGCATTGGGCTTCCACGCCACACATACTCTAGCAACATCACCACACTCCACATTTGAGACATGGTTTCATCCTTGTGGGAAGAGATACTTAATATTGTTGTTGTTTTGGGGCTTTATTTTTGTTTCAGCCAAATCAACTAATGAGTGGCCATTAGCAGTGATACACTCCCGTCCTGTCACACCCTCCCTTAATATTCCAGAGAAGCATGGACATATCAAGGATTTTTTGTAGATCTAGTATGCCTGCCCGGCTCCATCTTGTTATTCTTCTTCTTCGCCTCTTTTTCTTTGATGAATTCTCCCTCTTCCTTGTCAGATTTTGAGAGTGCTTTGAAACTATTGGTAGTGTCGAGAATCGACCCCACTCCTTGGGATTTTGGGATACTTGTCCTTCGTGAGCTAGCCCTACCAGATGCAGGTGTGAAGTCACCTTCTGTGTCTCCTGGGTAGGCCCTCTTTGCTACATCAGGTTCATTATTCCCCTGTCCCTCTCGATTAGAAGCAGGAGAGGTTCCTTCTCCTTCCATTGGACGTTGTTCTGGGTTTCCTATGCCTTGGGCCTTTGTTGTTTCTTTGCAAGACTTTGTTTGTTTGCAAGACTCATTATTAGTTTAACCCTCCTCTCCATTCATCTTTACTACAATGCCCGTCTTCCTCCATATCTTCTTCTCTGTCATCTTGACCAATATCTCACACTGACCGATAGCATGGCCAAAGGCACGACAGCTACTACAGCTCACTAGAATGTGATCGTATTCAATAGACATCGAAATAGGATCTCGGCCTTATACGTTAAGCCAGATAGTCCTCGGTTGTGGATCGTCAACCTTCAGCTCGACCAACACCCTAGGTTCCTCACCTTCCAAGGACCTCTCATCGACATGAAGAACTCGACCAATACCAGCCGCAATGGTGCCTGCCGCTTTTCTCATCCATGTCCTCCCAAAGGATTTCAGCATCATCCATGTAGGGATGGTTGTGAAGGCCTCTTTGCACAAATCATCACTGTAATTGTAGTGCTTGGCAATGATGAGTTGCTGGTTGAACCATCTCGGACCCATGGCCACGGCCGCCTGCTTATCCACCGCCGTGGAAAAACTAACCAAGAAGATGTCGTTTTCCCTTGACAGTAGTTCAAAGGACCCTTTCGGTTTCCAGGTTCTTCGCACCCAAGCTTGAAGATGAGGAAAGTATGGTCGTTTGCCTAGTGTGTAGACCATCACGGTAAACACACACACATTCTTCATCATCTCAAACTCTTCGACCTCCATATCCACAAGGATCTAGTCGTCGTTGACCCTAGGTTGCGGGAACTCCATCTCCTCCGTCGACTTGCTCGTCGGTTGTTTAAGGACTTCATTCCAGGCTAGCACTCGTTGACCGGGCTCCTTCTCTATTCCACCAGACACTGGTTCCATAGTGGGCGATGCTTCCCCCATCACAGCGACGTTAGGGCTAGGTACCATCACAGCGCACGATGGGTTCCCGATTGCAGTTGTTCCATTCGTAGGTGGTGCAGGGTGGTTGGATGGGTGTCGGGGTTGGTTAGATGGGTGGACGCCGGCGACTTGGGCGGTCAGGGGCATGGGCGCCATGCCCTTGGCGGACGGAGATCGGGATCACCCGGAGCCAACCTAAGAGACAGTGCATTGTTTTTGTGTTATGTGTATTTATATCTATATATATACATATATGCATGTATATGTGTATATATGTATATATATGTGTGTGTATTTATATATATATATATAAATATGTGTCGTCATATATGTATATATGTATATATATGTGTGTGTATTTATACATATATAAAAATATGTGTCATTCTTCCTAAAAATATATTCAACCGGTGCACTAGTTTTACTTATTTATTCTAAGAAATTGATGAATTTACTAAAACTTATAATTTCAACAACTTTCATCTATTCACAAAAACAATCAGACTTAGGTAATCACCTAGAGGTAAACCTATCAAAGTGATATCATTCATTTTTGAATCACCAATGTTGTTGTCTATTTGAATATGAGGCCTTTCCATCATTCAGTTAGTGTTTTCTAACACAATTATGTTGGATCAACAATAGTGAAAAATACAAATCCTAATCGGAGGTAAGGAAAATATGTCTCCTAAAACAATGGATTAGGAATTGTGTTCCATTCATTTATTTTTTCCATAGGCCTTTGGGATCTTCTGTCCCAATTTTATCACTGGGAAAGTTTCATGTGGTGATACAACAAGGATGCATGGTCGGCATTCACATTGAAAACATTACCAAACAAATCATTAGTTTTGCAACCATCACTAATGTGGAATTCAATAAATATTTTGCATGTTTTCTCTATATCTCATCGTGCATGAAAATCAATGAAATTGAAGGGAATTTTGCAATCAACCTAAAGGAGTTACTATATTCCTATTTAAGAAATATTCATTTCTTATCATTTAATAAGCATCATGTCAATAGGCATCTTGTATTTCATAGAAATCAGGGGTAATATAGTCCTTACATAAAGTCCAACAAGCACTTCCAATGATCCATTTGACCCAAATATAATTATTTAGTCAATTATTATTCCAAAAATTCATAAATTAGACAATAGCTTGGCATATGTTTGATTTTTTTAAGCCTAAACCACTAGCATTGTAGGGAGAGTTATCCTATATCATTGGACTTGATGTAAAGGTAATTTTCATCCAAATGATCCCATAGGATGTATTCATGGATATTTTAATGTATGCCATTGTGGATCTTGGCCAAGGAATATGCATAATTCAAAGGTTTGAGTGTGTGAACTCATGCACTACTTCCATATAATTAAAAATCATTTTCCATCTAACCAAATTTGCTTGACTTATAAATAAGAGGATATTGATATTTCATATAAATTTTCCAGAAAACAAGGGGTTGTTTAAGTATGTTGTAAGAATTTAACCATCATTATTTTCGTATTTTAAAGTAACATACTTCTAAATAACCTCCTAACAATGAAAAATATATTTTTCGAAAATAATTTCTTCAGATGAGTTAAAATCAGAAGTGTTTGTAAGTAATTATTAATGAGAACAGAAGAGTTAGTTATAGAATTAAATCATTTAAATCATTACAAAATATTCTACAAAAAAACATTTATATCTTTGGATTCAATCAAGGGAGTAAGAATTTTAGAAATAATAGCAAGCTTTGTCATTTTAATAGTCCCTTGCATTAGTAACATAAATATATAAGAGTAAATGGGGTCCCTACTCATCTACTGTTTGAGGGATTCAAATCATAAATTGATTCAAAGTTAAACAGGATATATTAAGTATTGGAAATAGTCTTCTAGAACAAAAAACCAACTATAAGGTAGGAAATCACATTTACACATTGAAAAGTGGAGAAAATTTTATTTAATTAAATCAAATGTGCTAGCTCTACCAAACATTAAGGTGAATCTTGGTACCTATAATAACTTTTTGTCATAAACCACATTAGCAAAGAGTACTATCATATTTCCTTCACCCTTCATAAATGCACATTGACTAGAACCAATAGATCGTAAAAATTTCTTTTAATCTATTTTCAATGATTGAAGAGAAAACCTTAAACATATATTGAAGTGGGACACAAGTCTCCTATTGATAATATATTTTATGTAATTCCCCTTTGGCATACGAATGATGAATTCTCTACTAGTTTCTGGCTGAGTCCTTGACAACGCTATTAATATAATTCTCAACATTAGACCTTGTGATTTTGTAGAACATATGTTTAAACCCTGATACTCTAGATACCTTCTACACATCACTATTATCGATAACATCGTCAACTATATTTTAATTGATTGGAGGAATAAGATTTCTCCTATAATTATTAGAAGGAGTAGGGATAATCCACTATATTTTCCTTATATAATATATATGAGTATATTGATTAAAATATTTATGTACAAATTCAGAAAATACCATTTGATTTCACCGATATTAATTATGAACATACTCAATATATATAAACTTGGAATGATTTCTTTGTTCTCTCCTTATGATGGAAGAATATGCCTATTCAATCTTGGAGTCACCCTCCTTTGGATATTTTAGTTTTTATTTATGTAGTTTTAGATATTCTTCATGGATTGAATATTTTGTTTCTTTTTTTCTTAGTGATGTTGTTATACTATGTATTTCATAATTAAAAATGCCAATAACAACAACAATCAGAGTTTATGACTTTGTTAATTGGCAATCTGATCTCAACTAATAAGATATTCAACACTATCTAATTTCTTAGTTCAAGCTTTGATCCTAGATGTTTTATCATTTCTCCTAAGATAATGATAATTACTAGAATGTGAACACTTTCGATGTAAATTCAATAACAATATGAATGATACCTTTTTCTCTTACTATTTCATATACTTGTTTTTATGGTTTGTTCAATTCACAATATTCACATGAATTTTGGGCCTACTTAATTCCTCTCATATGCCTTTAATGTGTGTTATGAAGTCACTAGTAATCCAAAAGGTAGTATGGATAGGTATCTTCATTAAAAACATTGAGTTATAATACTTTAGGATTCAATTCATTCTCTATATGAATACTTTACTGTATAGGAATCTATTTTTTTTTTGAAACTAACATTGAGTTTGACACTCTATGAGAAAACAAAGTTGAACCATGGAAATAAAAAATCAGGGGATAAAAAAAACACAACTATGAGCAAAGGGTTTACATACATCATACAATATTTTTCAAATAGAATGCTTGAAGGGCTTCCCTATACATGTTTATAGAAATCAAACACCCATGAGTGTCTATGGAGGAACCATTTGTGACAGAGAACCCAAAGAAGATGAAGCCATAAAGTGAAGTTTGGGAGATATACTCCATGGCAAGTGAGCGTGAAAATGATGAGATAATCTGTCAAAAGTTGTGTGGATGCATTGAGACAACTACTTATATGTTTGGAGATCTCAATCGGCTAGGACGCATAGAGGAGGCATGGAATATTGGAAGGAGTCTTGGCTCAGAGGAATACCACAACCACAAAAGCTAACAACACTAGAGACCGTCCCATGTGAGGTGTTAGGAGGAAAATGAGGAGAATGACAAATGGGTCAAGAGAGAACAAAGATAGAGATGACCTGAAGTAAGGAATATCTACTATTGTGGGGAGTTGGTGTGTTTCAGACACAAGCCAGAAGACAACCCAGACTCTTCCAAATATGGATATAATGGCTCACAGACAAATCTACAGAAGTTAAAAGTCTAAGCATGATGCATGGCTCAAAAACACAATCATGAAATGATTGAAATCAAAGTATCAAAGTTAAATTAAAATCGTGATAAATAATTAGTTATTATATGTTTAAATTGAATTAGGTTAGTTAGGATCGTCTATATAGGTTGAAAATATGTCTCAAAACTAATTGACCCTATAGAATCTGATTTTTGATATTATCTACTAGGAGTTCCAAATAAAATTCGGTTTTAGACTTATTATCTATTAGTATTAACCTCAACATATTATTTTATGAAATTTTTTAAATTATCTAATGATGAAAAGTGTCCTACAATATTTCATATTCATGAACTTCAATATTTTACTCGATTAATTAATTAAGTCCATGAAACTAACCATTAAATTTGAAATGAGAAACATTAATTATCCCTCATTATATCATACATCCAATCTCTTACCTTTGTATATGCTAAAAACTATTTCAATCCTTGTTAATTCACACATGATTTCACATATCTTGGTAAAATCAACCATGTCACACTTAAGGAGTGTATATGAATGAAGTATGTGACATTTCAAAAAAATTTATGAAATCAAAATACATATTAAGTATCGTAAATGCTTATGGTCCAATTAGGTGTGTATTAAGAAATGTTGAGATATTTCAAATATGTGTTCATCCATTATTATTCATTTTTCCATTTTGTACAATTTACCGTTGGTCCACTAGAACATAAAGTTTATCTATAGCCATCTCTCCAAGAAATACACATCGTCAATATCTTTTAAACATAGGGTTAAGTTCAACAGAACTATATTGCTCATCCATTCATGCTCCTCATACCTAATGCATGTTCAAGTGATATAATCCATATTCAAGATTTATGCATGAATTAAACATTCATGTGGATTCTTAGGTCATCAATATCAAAAGAGGTACAAGACGGTATACCTTGCATATCATTGGATGGTTCGTAAAGAACTAAGCCTATTGATGTCTAAATCATGATATCCGGGTGATCAAAGATTAGTATGTCAAGGTTTGGTATGTTGCTAAAATGCTTGTAGATTTCCATCTCGAGAAATATTCCTACTCCTTTGTGGAAATTGAAATAGATCCTTTTTTTCATCCCTACGTGAATATTTATATAAGTGTGATTCAAATTAGAAATCTTGTAAACTCAATGAACCTCTAGCTCCAAAGCTATTATATTAGAACATAATTTTCCACCTTTTCCATTTTCTAGTAAATAAGAGACCTCATTTTGAACTTGTAATGAATCTTAAACACAAGATTTCAATCTACACTGGTATCCCGTCTTTCATAACAATATCACACAAATAAAATCCAGCCCCTACATTTACAAATGTAAAGGGAAAACACTTTTTCTTTATTTTATGTAAAATGAGAATCATATGATCTTTAAAATAATATATAATACATAACCCCACATGTCAATAAAATATCCATTGAAAATTTAGTACATGAGATTCAATTTCTTTCTTAAAAGATAGTATGAGTATCATTTTCCCTTTATATTTGAAAAAAGGCCATGCATACTATAATCAAATTAGCTTGTGGATTGGATGGTCGAATTAAAATCTTATATAGATTTTCTATAAGGAGGAGATCAATTCAAACTCTTTTTGGTGAGTCAATAGTCATTAGTATCCTCGATGAATGAAGGATTAGACATCCATTAGTAAAATCATGAATATTATCCCATATTTTTCTTCTACTCTATATCTTAGCTTTCTTAATATACAACAATGAGAATAGATTTTGTACTACATCTTAATGCAATTGTGTAAAAAATTGACAAGAAGAATAAATCATTATGACAATGACACTTTCTTTTGATCAAAGAGTTACTATGATACCATTTTAATGCATATCATGATTAGAGATGAAAGAGCATCCGATATAACTTCGGATATATACTTCCTCTTATCATGTATCTTGAGAAAAATAATAATATCAACTACCACCCACTTGTGTCCTTTCTGACCGTCATCAGTTACTTGTTTTTTATCATTCAACACGCATTGTACAAGGTCAAAGTGATAAGTCTACCTTTAGGAAGACGGACATATTGCTTTTCTGCCAACCTTAGTACATTTAGATATCTTATCGGATATTTCAATGTAAACAAATCTATTTCAAGAGATACAATTAGCCATTTTTTGTTGGAAATATCATAATTCTTGACATGAACAAGGGGACGGGGAGATTTTTTGGTCTTACATTTAACATGTTTGATCGAAAATGGTTAGAAATTATCTTTCACATTACTATTTTTACTACAAAAGGTAGTAATTTAAAGACCCAATTTTTACATATTTATTGTTTATGTAGTCCAAATCAACTCTACAATCACATTTCTATCAATGACATCAAGAAATGATATTTGTATGAATGGTAACAACTTTCCGTACTTTCATCAATATCATTAGTCTTATACATATCATTACAAAGCCATAGGTTTGAAAATGAATATATAAATTTTGGATACCACTCGTACTCCAAATAAAAATATAGAAAATCTCATTATTCATATAAATGGTGTGCAGTACTAGAAAATCATAAGAATCTTGACTAAGAATAATATTTATGCATATTCAATCCTTTAAAATTTGAGTTAAGTTAATGAACTCGGAGAGGTTTACATATATATGGTTGATTAGAATAAATACTTTATCATCTTATAAAGTTAAAAGTAGAGCATAGATTTTGATCCAAACAAGACACTCCATTAATTCTATTTATTCAAGGTTTCCTTTGGTCCATTTATTTGTATGAGGATTGCATAAGACTCATGTCACTTCTCTAGATATGCTTTCAAGAAGTTAATAGTGAAGTAGTCGTTACCTCTTAAAATTCGTTTTATTTTTTAGAGCTTTAAAGGTGAGAAACCGTGGGCCAATGTCGCTCTAGATTTCAAATTTTAACCTTCCATATTATTCTACATCTGCATTCATCATGTTTTGCATTCATCCCATTAGATATATAACAACTCCATCCGCGACAATAAGCTTAAAGGAGATAATTTACATCTTCTAATGATTTCGAGAAGAGGTTCTTCTAAAAACAAAAGGTGTCAGACATTCCGAGGGAGTTTGCACATGTTCTTCGTACCTCATCTGTTTCACTAGGTTAGGAGTTTCTCAGTAATCCGTGTTTAAGGTTCTTCTTGGTTGAGTTGCCTCACCACTTGAATCACATCCCAAACTGCCAAGCATGACTGTGTTAGTGGGTCCTACCACTACCTCAATACTAATGCTTTGTATTCATTGTTTATGATACTAAGTAGATCAATAAATGTATAAATATGCATATATAGATAGATAGATAGATAGATAGATAGATATACGTATCATGTATGTATGTATGTAAAAAACTTACATGCACACATATATATGTGTACTCATGTAGTCCTATATAGAAAAATTGAGAGCATGCATACACTCGATTGTAAGACATTCTTACATGTGGACTTGGTTTTTATTTTTTGTTTGATAACTACTTTTCGGTAGATAAAAAGGAAAAGCGCCATTGTTTGTAGTTGAATTCATTATTTGATCCAAGAATTTATGAGGTACCAATTTGGATTCACTTATGCCTATTCCAACATATATACGTGGCCTTGGATTCCAATCTTTGGAAACATAGCAACACATGAACTTCTTAGCCAGAAAACTAACCAATTTTACACACTTAATAAATATGATCTGAAAAAAGTACCCAAAACGAATAACAATAGTTAGGCGGTACAAGTGCATGCCAAAATATATATAAACTAAATCGGCTAGAGATAACCTTGACCAAATTCTAACATACTTACTATGCAAATACACACCTAAAGAAGCACAAGCTAATTACGTACTTGCACGGTTTAGAATTTTATTAGATATTTCGATGAACTCCAAATATCTCAAGTTTCAAGTAATTAAATACGTTTTCTTGAATTTTAATGTTTGAACACCAGAATTGCATCCAACTAAATCTCATGCTACGGATGGAGACATATTAGCACTTAGAGATGATACCCCGAAAATTATTGCCTATATGAATCTACTAAAAGTTTGGTCATATGAAGGAAGGCTCTAACTTTATTGGAACACTCATTCACATTACACCATATTATAACCAAGGAGGACAGAGGAACATTTACTATCCTGATGTAATCATTTTTAGTGGAACATTAGTTAGCAGCTAACAAGCCTTGGTTTATCAGAATGGTTACAAAAATCGATTGATGCCAAGCTTTCTTGTCTTGGATTACATAGGGTAGGTTGCAAACTTTACGGAGTGCCTAAAACGAAGCAAATCAGATGTCTTAACATCAGCATTTTGAAGAAGATCAACTTGTTCATACCTTCGCACTTCTGTGCGCGTTTTTTAGGTGACGGTCAGTTTTCACACAAACAAATTATGACATTATTTACAAACATCCCAACCGGGCATTGAGAAAATACATGAATTGAGCGAGGTGATGAAAGCATGAAATGTCTCACAACTAATCTTTTAACTGTTGATGGTTGGTGACCCACTTCAAAAGAGGAGGCATTAGACCAAAGATATAGAGGATAAAGACTTGACAAACATATCTTTCATCAACAATATCAATGCCACTATCCAGTATTCTGCCTTGAATATACTTTGTCATTGAACTCGTAAACCCCAAACTTGATTCAGGATAAAAAGAATGAACGAGGTCACTTGACGTCGGTTACTTCCCCATCACCACCTTCCGCATCATCAGGAGCTGCCGGACGGATCTTCTTGAGCAGTTTCATTGCCGCACTGTGTTCAGCATCCTTCATCTTCCTCTTAAACCCCCCACGCGCAACCAGCTCACCACTGGCCATCCTAACATGAACCAAGCACTTGAACTGCCTGTCGTGCGACGGCCCTTCTTCCGATTCAACCCTGTAGACTGGCTTCTGCCATCGGTTCTGGGAGCACGCTTCACTCAAGGCTCTCTTCCCAGTCTTTTCTTTCTTTTTAATGGGATTCTCCTTTAATCTGGCCAGCAGTTTCTGCAGCGCCTCCCTGGCTGCATTCAACTTCGCCATATTCTTCCTTTCCGAGCAACCCATCCCTAAAAGCTCCCCGTCGACAAACACATTGCATATGTTCGTAGTCACATCCTTGGCCCAATTTAAGAACTGCACCTCCTTCCCTTGCTTCTGACAAACCTCATACAACATCGAGACGGGCTGTTCGTTGTAATTACGGGAAGTGATAAACGGTTCCAGGATACCCCGGATGTGGACCCACGTCTTGGCCAGGTCGAACCCGAGGTCGATGTACACGGCACCAACAATGGACTCCACGATATCTGCAAGCACCTTGGGAGCCCGCACAGTGGAACCGCCGTAGGCGGTAGTCTCGCAGAGATTGTCGTCCTCAGACGCGACGGCGGTGGTGAAGTCTTGCACCATCGCGTCGAGACTCGGGGACGCGCGACGGACGAGCGGGTACAGGCGGTACTTGACAGCCGCACGAGCCAGTTTCTCGGTGCTGATGTTGGCGGCGCGAAGGGAGGAAAGCAAACTGGGGCTTGCACTGGGATTTGTCAAGTAGATGTGGTTGGAGACGGCCAGGCAGAGTGCGGAGTCGCCGAGGAACTCCAGACGCTGGTATGAGGCGGTGTTCGAAGACGGGTGGGAGGAATGCGTGAGTGCCTCTAGGATCAAGGTGCGGTTGCGGAAGCGGTGACTGAGGAGAGACTCAACTTTGGCGATCGCCTTGTCCATGGACAGCTCTGCCGGAGCAGCCATCGTGGGGGAAGAGACACTGCTCTCGCCGGTGTCGGAGCAGTTAGGAGAAGAAGAGGTCATCATATCTCTATGTTAGAGGTTGTAACAACCGAAGCCCTGGAAATTTCTAGGGTATACAATATAAATAGAGTAACTGAAGCGCCCTGTTATGAAACGAAAAAAAGTGATCGGAATCATCGGTTAGTATTTCAGAAAATCGGAATAGGAATTGGAATGAATACGAGATTTTTTTTTCCCCGAGTGGAGCCCCCATCTAAAGGAAAGGCGCGTTGTGTTGTAATGGACTGGCGAGGAAAATAAATGATGAACCGTGATAAAAAATTATTAATATCTTGAAGAGAGGCGAGAGAAAGGAGCAGCGAGTGAAGAGGGTACATAGAGATTAAATAATAATTAATACATAGAGACTACCACGTGTTTTCAAAGATTCTCAAAAATTAAATGTCGATATTGATAATACAATTGTGCAAATCGCAAAAAGGTACAAATAATTCTAAGAAACTAATAAATATGATAGTAAAAAATACATAATATGATACTAAAGTATAGAATAAACATTGAATGCAAGGATAATGTACACAACGCATAAAATCAATTAATATAATACACTAAATTTGGACGGTACATTTGTACATTAGCGTGTCAAATAGTATAATTTCATTTTCTTGTTAATATTTACATTTATATCCATAACTCTGTGCAAAATCAATGCATATATATTGAGTTGCTACATTCTAATAAATTATGTAGTTTCCGTTAAGAACTATGTGATTCCTTTATCTACAATTTGTGATTCGATTTTTAGATTTATTGACTTCGTCATACTGAAATGGTTGGCAGCTAAATTTCTAGTCCATGTTATGTAAAGACAATTTTGTATTTTTGTTTACTTGAGTTTTAGATGAAGTATAAAAATAAAAATTATTAATATATAGTGATCACGAGTTGTATAAACAAACTAGAAAACAATGGACCAATACATGGACATTTATATGTTTAAGCCGTGTGTATATATAAAAATGTTAATACATGAAATCAACCAATATAGTGTAGAAGTTTAAACATACCATGTAATCTAAGTACAATTCAGCTTTTATACAAATATTATGTCATTTAAAAAAATATGTGTTTTCTCCTACTCTTATTTTTCTTACGCAAATTACAATGTGCTCTGATAAAATTAATTTTTTACAATTCGTACACAATTTCTCTCTTAAAAGAGATAACCACAATAGACTATAGTGAATTTTCTTTACTTCCGTCCTTTCTCTTTCTATTTTCTCTTGCTTCCTTGTTTTACTCTTTGATTTCCTCTTCCGGACTATGGGAGGCTTATCGGGATAGTGCCACACATTCTGCCTCTTCAAACATACGATACCTCTGTCTAACAATTTCGGAAACATTCTATCCATATGTCTGTACCATAGGTTTTCCCAATCAAAAACTTGATTTGTTGTCCACTACAGCAAAGACGTTTCTCTGCGTTTGTCTCTGTGCAAATGGATTTGGGCGTAAGTATGTACTGTCTTTAGCCTTGACTTGGAGATTTTCAGTTCACTCAGATTAATAAATGTCTAATAGAAGTGCCCATAATTCTGTTTCAGATTGCAAATAAGGAAACATAATTGATCTCCATGGGATGCATGATCTGGAATTCTGCAGCTACCGGATGGGCCACATGTTACGTGCCCGTCATCGTAGAAGTAACTCACGGTATTGTAGAAGGTAGATCTGTGAAATCGGTTCATTAAGCAGCGTGTACCGATTGCGTCTCAATTAATTCTGATTTGGATAATCTATTTGACACCTGTTTGAATTTGTGGTAAACGCGAAAAACGTACCTATTTGACGGGTTACACAGGTTGACCAATAGGTACCAAGAAATAATCCCTCAAACAGACTTATTTGATTTTATAAATTATGGAATAATCAAGATTAGGGTCGTTCAAATGTCATTGGTGCGATTTGAAATTTAGGACTTGCCTCATGTAAGTCATGATGCGTAGGTGTCATGGACTTTACGCCGGCACGGCACCGAGCTACTACCGTCCATTAAAAATGAAAAAGTATTGACTGCTGGACCATCCGTTCCCCCACTCTGCCACACAGATTCCAATGCAGAATATAATATTTTTTAATATAAATATGAGGAAAGTAGTAAAAAGAAAAAGAAAAAAAAAAGAAAATTTGTTTTGTTCATAATCATCCAAATAACTACTCTATTATAGTGGATGTGAAAAGAACCCAAAATAGAATTGTTCCCCAAAATACAAGTTTGTGTAAACAAGAATAATGTAACTCAAAATACGAATATTGCAACCAAAAAAGAATACCGACAATATAGTTAATTTGCAATATGAGTAAAAAAATGGGTGTAATGTATCCCAAAATAGGAATAATGCACCCCAAAATATAGATTTTATATCGCAAAATAGGGAGTACTAATGTTTAGGGTTACGATAGCCATTGTTTGGGATTTTATACTAGTTTATACGTCCTTCTTCTATTATTTATATTTCCTTTATACTTTTTTTTAAGCTATGCAAATATTTGTCTTGCTGGAAAATATATTTCTTAATATATTTAGTCTTTTTTATTTCAGAAAAATTTGTTAGGGACAAAAAATGTGAGAACTATATTTTTTCATTTTTATTTACATCTTTTCTCTTTATTGCATTGTCAGAAGCTGGACACAAAGGCCCATGCCCAAGTAAACAAGCGGGTATACAAAGTAAAGTGTATGACAGGACTCGATATAAGCATAACATGGGTGACTTGATGCGATACTCGGTCTTTTGTATTTTTGTTTTGCAAGCGAAAAGCTTTATTAACTCACAGTCAGGTTACAGAGCGAAACTTCCGGCAAATGCCAAGGAGGTTTGAAAATAAAATCTTCAGCCAAGCCATTAGACATAACACGCTTGGCTATAGCATCCGCGACTAAGGTGTACCTCCTAGGAAGGTACGGAAAGGAAAAGGTGGATAGTTGGTCCTTAGACCATTGCCTGAGTATGGGTTTCAGGCTAGGCGGAGCCTCCTCCATGTTTTTGAAGGCGGCGATGCCGGTTGTAGAGTCAGAAAGGATCAGGGGCCTCGAGAGGCCATCCAACCGACAAGTGTTTACAGCATGCGAGATGGCTTTAATCTCTGCCTCGACTGCACTCGAGGCATAACCCGGGGCGCCGAAGCCTCGCACAAAAACCCCAACACTATTTGTGATATAAACGCCCGAGGCGCACTGGTGAGAGTTGATGTTAAAGGATGCGTCTACGAAGACCAGGAAGTCTCTTCCATCCAGAGAAATCGAAGGCTCAGCGACGGGGCACTGGTTGAAAATATGGCTCGGGAGGTTCGCAATGGAGCACGCCCGCTCTTTAATGAACTTGATCTGGACCTGCGGAGGAACAACTTTAAGGGAGTGGGCATATTCATTCCTAACCCTCCATAGATGCCAGCAAGCGACAACATAAATGGGGTTTTGGCTAGCAGACGAGATGATGTGCGAGGTCCAGGAAACAACGTCCATATGGAAGAAGCTGTTGTGCACGTCCAGGCACTCCCAGATAACCTTTCTGTAGCGACAGTCTCTTAGACAATGAATGAGAGTTTCATCAGCCTCATTGCACTGGGGGCAGAGGTTGGACGTGTCCATGTGCCTCCTACCCTTCTCCACGTTCGTGAGTAGGGCATTATGCTTGAAGAGCCATAGGAACAGCTTGATACGATTAGGGAGCTTGGACTTCCATAGGGTAGGCCAATTGCCGCTGCAGATGATCTCTTTCTGGTGCCTATTCCATGTGTATGCTGAGGGTGAAGAGAATCTCCCTAGGGAGTCCTCGTTCCAAGCCCAGCTATCCGGCCCGGCGGATGAAATCGGCGGGGGAATGTTGATAATTTGTGCCCAGGTGTCCGTTGGGAAGAAGCTCCTGATGAAGTCCCAGTCCCAAGAACCGTCTAAGGATACCATAGATTCAACCCTGAGATCGCTGAGGCTGTCCGGGATACTCTGTGCAGGGTGAGATGCCGCCATACTTGCGTTGCTGAACCAAGCGTCGGCCCACACATTGGTGTCAGCACCATTATTCACGATTCTTCGACAATTTGCCTTCACAACGTCGATAGTGGAGCGGATGAACGACCATGCATGCGAGCACGGTCTAGATCTAGGGACACCCTTAGGGCAGTACTTGTTTCTCATGACTTGGACCCAAGGCTTTTCAGGACTCGTAAGAAACAACCAGGTATTCTTCATCATAAGGGCAACATTTTGATCAGCTGCATCGTGAATGCCAAGGCCTCCATTTTCCTTGTGGGAGGTCACTTTCTTCCACAATACTAACGAAATTCTACGTTGTTCACCAGCCCCTTGCCAAATAAATTTCCGTATGTGTTGATTAAGAACATCACATACGCCTAGAGGGAGGCGCACCGTTTGCATGGTGTAGGCGGGTATAGATTGTAGAGATGATTTCGCAAGTTAAACACGACCTGCAAAGGATAGATGCCGCTGGGACCATCCGTTCATTTTTGCTCTGATGGAATCAATTATAGAAGCATGCGTGGCCTTGTTAATTCTCTTGTGAAGGATGGGCACCCTAAGGTATTTGCCCAAGTCTTCAGTGGAAGAGATATTGAGGCATCGACTAATACGATTCCTGGTCACCATCAGAGTGTTAGTGGAGAAGAAACACTTCGACTTATATGTAGAGACTTCTTGTCCGGAGGCTGTTGTGAAATCCTGGAGAATATGGTTGATGCAGTGTGCTTGTTTGACAGAGGCTTCAGCGAGCAAGATGTTGTCGTCGGCGAACAGAGCGTGAGAGATGGGTAGCCCATTCTTGTTCATAACCAACGGCTTCCAATCACCACAGTCAACTACCTTCGCAATGGCCTGGTGTAAGCGCTCCATACATAGAACGAAGATGTAATGGCTAAGGGGGTCTCCCTACCTAACACCCCTGAGAGTCTTAATGGGAGGGAGAGGAGAACCATTCCAGAGGATGGAGGTATGCCCGGAGGTGATGATGTTCATGGTCAGCTTCACTATGTTGTCTGGAAGGCCCACCCTGGTGAGAGTGTCTTCGATGGAGGGCCATCTCATTTTGTCAAACGCCTTGGAAAGATCGAGTTTTATCGCCATCCAACGCTTCTTTCCCTTCTGTATACGCATGGAATGGATGGCTTCCTGAACCAGAAGGATGTTGTCTGTGATTCTCCACCCCGGTATGAAACTAGATTGAGTCGGGGCAATCCAGCTGTTCAGAAGAGGTTTGATTCTTTCAACTATAACTTTGGAGATCACCTCCAGGCAGGTGTTAGTGAGAGAGATGGGTCGCAAGTCGCTGCAGGACTCAACATTGTTTGATTTAGGAATGAGCACCATATGAGAATTGGCCAGGTTGGGATCAACTGACGCCGTAGTGACCGCCATGCGTACAGTGGTAACCACATAAGGGCCGATCCGTGCCCAATTTGTTTGAAGAAAATCAGTATGCACGCCGTATGGACCAGCAGCCTTCAAGGGGTTCATCTTGAACAAGATGTCTTTAATCTCTGAGGCAGATGGAATCGCCGCAAGGGTAGAGTAAGCAGTGTAGTGAATGCCTGGAAAGGTGCCCACATACTCGATACGTTGATGAGAGGAACACGAAGGAGAAGCTAGCAGATTATTAAAGTGCGACCGGACAAGCGACTTGATCTCTTCTTCATCAGTAACCCAACCTCTAGATGGATGTTTGAGTTTGCTAATCAAGTTGCGTTGACGCCTTGCCTTGACAAAAGAATTGAAGAATTTCGTGTTGCTGTCTCCCAGCTGCAACCAATCAATGTGGGATTTTTGTCTCCAATCTGCCTCCTCCTTCATGAGGATGTTTTGAAGTTGTTCCTGAAGGGCAACACATCTGAGTTCGTTAGAAACAGAAGTAGCGGAGGGAAGAGTTACATGCAAGCTATCGAGCTGCCTGAGGATGTTGTTCTTTTGCTTGTGTTGAGTTTGCATCAACTGGTCCTCCCATGCCAAGATCACCGGGGAGAACAGATTGAGGGCCTCCGAGAAAGGAAGCAAAGCA